>OMLP01000234.1:0-18694 GCA_900302685.1 Spondyliosoma cantharus | reverse complement strand
GAAAGAAAGAGAGAGGAGAGAGTGGAGGAAAGAAGAGACAACAGAGTTTCATAGTGGAGGAGAAACACATGGAAAGTTGAAACAAAGGGGAGGACTCTGGAATGATTTAAGCCGCCCGCCTGACTTGCCAGCACTGAGACGACTGGTGAGCAGGCTGCCAGAGCGGAGGACAGCAGATGTGTTCTGGTCTGGGACGACGGATGGATTGATGTATCAATTTTATCCAGAGCTTGATGTGTAGAAAGCTCGAGTTTGAGTGGCTCGCTGCACAAACACTGACTCACGCAGGCCTTCATGGTTTTGCTTGGAGATCGTGGTAGCAGCTCAGAGTCCAGCCTGAATCATGCCTCCTCTCCGTCTGCAGAATTTACAATCAGTTTGACTCAGTGTGTCTCTCCATTGTTCCAATCACAACCCATGATTTGTACCTTTGGAAACCATCCTGATGTTCTCACACGTTCACAAAGACACTCTCAGAAATGCACACTGTAGCTGTTAAAAGTCACCCACGAACTTGTCTCAGGTTCTCCTCTGCATTCGCTCGCTTCCAGACGCACAGATTGTGCACAGAGCTGCTCGTGCTGCTGCTTCGAGGCCTGCTGTTTAACTCAGCTGGTGTCAGATGTTAGATAAAAATTTGTGCTTTCAATCGGATGTGATTATCTGCATCTCTCCCTGGCTTCTTTCAGCCTGCAAAAGCATGACTTTCCGTAATGTTTGCCGACAAACCAAAACAAGATTCAGGCGATGCACTGGTGTTTTTTTTCAGTATTATTCTATCAGAGGGTTTGGTTTCAAATCTCAACCGTATTTGCAAGAAAGAAAAAGAAGTAATTGTTGGAAGGAAATATCAGAAAAAAACAGTTGTCTGATTATGTGTTATTTCTGCTGGCCAATATTCCTGTTATTATCTGCCAGATTATGTGCCTTTTTATTTTTCAAGTTCGTGGCTCAGCCTGAGTGGCGTTTGTTTTTTTGGTGGTAGCAGACGCTTAGATGCCTGCAAACTCAAATTGTAACCACTTCACAGAATCGGCAAGTATTTGATGTATTCAAGGTTTAAAGAAAAAGTACATACTGATACCAAATGTTGCTTCACAAGTAGAATTAATCAAAGGGATTAGATTATATTACCTGGGTCAGTCGTATACATCATGTTTTCAGGGGGAGACCAGGCAATGACACTTGTGACACATCTAAGAAAGAGTTAACTTGGATATTGCATCAAACGACTGCAAAGACATTATTCACGTGGCGGCCATTATCCTCTGTCACACTCAGGGTGGGAAGCTCAAATGTCATACTGCTGTGTTCTAGGGTGCAAGTCATAAAAACGGAGGCAATCTGACAAATTATCATTTCACTGCTTACTGAGTGATTAATAACTCTGAAGACAATGTATATTTAATCTGGAGGGACATCTGACCATACTTGTAAATCAACAGGTTTGATAACCAGTTGGCTGAAGTTAGCATTGAACAGCAGTCTAGCTAATGTCACTGTTTGATACAATACCGTTTTGATGCAACACAATTAGGAAAGGGTTAAATTGATTCACACATCTTGAATACATTTATCTAAATCTGAAACACAGGGTGTAATGAAACGGTAATGTGAGATAGGAAAGTCTCGATTGCTAACATCAGCTAACGAGTGAGCAAATGTGTTTTACCTTGAAATGTGGTGGATTTACCTCTAAATATTCACCATTTGTTATCTTTTCAGTTGCCGATGAATTGCGAAGCTGTAAAATGACAACAATTTGTCATTGTTTATATGACCTGCAACCTGGAACACAGCAGCATAACATTATCCCAGTAATCAAGTTTCCCACCCTGAGCGTGAAGTTGGAGGAAAAAAGGCTGTCGTGTGAATAAGGTCTAAGTTAGCCTATGATGGGCAGAGCTGTTCAGTGGATCACTGTTATTTTCTGAGCTCAGTCCAGAGATTATCATCATTTCTTATGATGTAAACAAGAACTCTCATGTATTTATGTTAACTGTACCTGTATGTGGTCTAACTGGCTCAAGATGTTAGTTGTGTTGAGGACAACTTTACTGAGAAAGTGTAGGCTCAGCAGATCTCGTCCTTCATGATTGGTAACTTGTAGGCACCATATCGGTACTTACAAATGTATTGCAGTGGCACCTGTCTAGTTTTTTTCAGAACTGTCTCTCTAGACTGCTGCCTCAAAATTGAGTGTCTTGTTGGCTCCAGGGAGCAAATTATCTAGTGCATGTCCATTATTTTAGCAGTCGTATTTCTGCCTGCGGTGATGATGTTTCTGCCCCACAGCCAGATAGTTGATCTATGGTTGGATTTGCACTGAGCTTTTCTGCTAGAATATTCTGCAGCTAAAACACCACATTAATGACATGGCAACCACGTGCCACAGCCTTTATTTGTGTATGAGAATGTACACATTTGTATGATGATTGAATATGTTGACCTGTTCATGTTTGTCATTTTCTTTCAGTTCTCACCAAATGAAAAGTCAGTGTCCATATAATAAATGCTTAAACATTCAGCTTTGCTCATACAGATGCTTTATTAACTGATGGTTCAGTCCAAAGTTTTAGTGTTTTCTTTTTTATGAACGCGACCGTATGAGCAGTTTTCTCATTTTCTATCGTCTGTCATCTTTCTGCTGGAGCAATGTAACAATTTCCTCTTCAGCTCCATGTTTGGTTTGTACTTTATAAAAAACAAACTCTCATGTTTGCTCAGTCTGGTGACCTCCTAACCTCACACACTTCTCACTTATCCCCCCCCACACACACACACACACACGCGCGCGCACCTTTACCTGTCGTATTTTAGTTTATTTCGCCGTCAAGCTTGTCTTACAAGTTGATATTCGGAGAGAAAGTTAACATTAATTGGGTGTTTTCTGCTGTATACTCAAATATAAAGCTGCCTCCATTCAGACCATCTTCCTTCTTTGTCCCCTCTTTCTGGACTTTTCATACTAGTCTCCTCATTTTCACACATCCTATGAGTGATCACAGGAAGCTGTGATTATTGTACGTTTTAAAACTAACTCACTGTAGCGGATATACCAGTCAGAAATGATTAGTTAGAGAAAAATCAAATTGTTCCCTTGGTGAAAAGGAGACAGCATCCGACTGAATGGTTCTTTCAGGCTGAATATCAAGCAGCTGCAACTCTTCACCGAGGCCCTCTTTGGTGGCCCTTCATCCCAAGTGGGGAACATCATTAAACCAGGCACATTAACCAGATCGCAGTAGAGAAGACACATATAAGTTGAGAGAAAACATTAATTGCCTTTTTGTTTTGGCCTCCTCATAGTTGCTGTAAGTGAACTGAACCTGACACAGCAGTCAGCCTTCATTCCACAAGGAGGCAAGAAATCAGTAGAATCGTTCGTAGTTTAAACAAGTAACCGGATATCAAAACAGGAAAGACAGAGAAAAGAAGTCCACAATGACTCTTTATGGCTGTTTGACATACAAACAGCACACTGTGGATGGTTGATGTATCTTGGCGCAGTCTTTGGATGTGTTGGCTGGCTGAGTGACTGACCGCCTTTTGGCTGCAAGAGGGTGTCAGTGTGGTCGACTAGCAAACCGCCCTGCCTCCAGGCTGCTCCTGCAGACCTGTGGTACTCAGCTGAATGATGGATCGGGTGCGAAAGGCTGTATGTCCCACCCCGCGGTCACCACTAATGAAAACCAGGGATGGGGAGGCAGCTGCTTTCACTGCCTGGATCTTTTACTGTTGCCTATAGGAAACTGGGAATCAATGTCATGTCGCGCCGCAATTTTGGGGACTAATCCACCATACTAATAGTGTAGTTGTAATATATCTAACTAGCCCTGAAACCACAGTTAGTCATTGTTTCAATGCAGTTTGAGTACTGATTTAACAAACAACATTTTGTCGAGTAATAAGTGAGGTAGGAGAAAGGTGTTTAAATGTGTGGACAGCCAGTATGGTTGAGTTGATGGATGGTATCGTCCATAGATGATCGTCTCCTTAGCCCTGTAACACTGTAGTGTAAAATGACCCCCCGCCAGAGACAACACAAAGTATTGAGTCCCCTCAAGAAAATGAAAAAGAATGTGTAACTGCTAAAGTTACCTCTTAGTGTCCCATTTACTATCTTCCTGCCTAGTTCGGCGTACCCAGGACATTAAGGTTTCATTGTTGGCAGTGGTTGTTTTCTCTTGACTGCTGTTTATGTTTCTCTCAGTGTTGCTTAGCGTTAGCTATCATCGTCCATCGCATTGTTTCACTGTAAACATCGTCATATGCCAAAACGGTTGGCGTCGCCCAATCCTAACAGTCAGGCTAGCTATTTCTTGCTGCTCTCAGTCTTATGCTACAACATGAATATCTATCTTCTCATCTCACTTTTGCAAAGAAAGTGAGGTGGCGTATTTTTGGATATTATCTGAAAGTGGTCACTTACAGACAGGGAAGATAAATGCGTCATTGTTTTCCAAGGATACATATCTGTTTGTTCCCTGTTGTTTCTCACTAGCTTCCTCTTTATCTCCCCTTCTGCTGTAGCACCATCACTTTCATTTCCTTCCTCATTTCGTCCTTTTAGAATTAGGATCTTCTAATTCTTGTAATTCTTCATGTGTGAACTAAATTGTTGAGGAGTCCCGACTTTGGGATTACAAAGAGTGCATAATTTTACAGAAACATACAGCAGAGACGTTGGTGTTTTTGCATTTCTTCGTGGCTTCATGGTAAATGCTACTGGCTGTCTAACTGAGAGGTCGGTTGACTCAAGGACTGAGTGACTGGCTGACTGTCCGACGTGCTAACTCTGAAAGATCCCATTCAGTCAAAACCATAGTGGAGAATGAGGGCAGGTAGACTTGATGGTTGCAGACTAAACAAAACTTGTGAAAGAAGAGAAGCAGTCAGATCAACGCGGTGAATAAATGTCATTTTTGGGTCCTCTGACTGCGGTATTTGTTGATCTGCTGGGTAGACCTCTGCTGTTGTCAGATAATAAAAAGCAAGAAGCAAAAAAACGTACATACCTGAGGGGAATAGCGCTATCGAGACTGCGCACTGGCTTGACATTGGGCCACGAATACAGGCCATGTCTTATATAAATGCTCCAGACTGTTATACGATACATATCTTTCCTTTGGTATTCACACTTATCGTTGCACTCATGTTATCTGCAGCCGTGTGTCAAGTGTGTTCTGCATGTAAGCCAGCTGTAATGAACTCTCGAGAGGGAGTAGTATTCCCCTGCCCCAGTATAAACACAGACAGGAGTGAAAACTCTTTGAGGGTTCGACTCATAGCAGGCTCCTCCTCTGTGTATTTTTATAAAGCTATAAAGAACACCATGTAGAGAAAGCGCACAAGTCAGCCATTATTCCTGGACCGCTCTCGAATTGGCCACATTCCCATAGAAAACTCCAGCTTAATTCTCCCTCTCCCTCTCCTGTTATCCTTCTCCATCTCCTCAGTCTATCGGTCTCCTGGTATGCAGTGTCATTACTATGGTATTCTATGGTCCTTGTTGCAGCCACAGCTCAACATAGCGTTATTTCTCCTCTTTGGGAAGTAGCATGCGCACAGCCTTCAGCATGTCAGCACAGTACACACAGAAAATTAGAAAAGCCTCTCATCACCATTTGAGAGAGACTGAAAGCACCCCGATTTTTGAGGTTAATTAACCTACAGATCTACACTGAACATGTTGACAGTGAAACATTACTTTCAATCTGTTCCACATTGATTAGTTCCCAGCACAGTAATGGTTTAATATTTGAAAACAGCCAGAAATGTTGTTGCTTATTACATTTTATGTTTTTGAAGAGACCAATTTAGTAGTTAGTTGGACCATCCTTAAACCCTGTTAACAGCTGCAGTATAGCATTGTGGTGACTCGGCATATGTGGTATCTCCAGTTCTTGGCCCACTGTCGTTGTCAATTTACAATTTTCTGCTCAACCAGACAATCCAAAACCATGATTTCCTCTTCTGTTACTATGCAGGTAACAAAGTTATTTGTTCCACTGCAGAACAACAAATCCAACAGTCTTCTAGCCTGCCTTGATGACATTAAGTGTTGGATATCCCTACATGTCATACTAACTTGACCAAACCAGGCAATTAAATCTGCCAGTTCAACTGCAAACTACTTTGCTTGTCAAAAAAAATCAAGCAGACCACTACTCCACAAATCTTGGTGTTCATTTTGAAGCAGACCTTTGTTCCCTGGACGAATGAATGAATTAATGAATGAATGAATGAAAATGAGTAGTTATGTTTTGCCTTTCAAGAAAGTCTCTCAAATTTGGTCATTTTGGTGTCCTGCACATCCTGTCCCTTCACATTGAGTTTTTATTTTTTTTGACCTGGACAACTGTTTATGGTGGTATCAGTCTTCGCTCCCTCCACCAGGTCCACTTGGTACAGAACACTTCTGCTTGAATTATATTCGCTACCAAGAGATAAATGCACTTTACCCCAGTCCTAACCAAATTACACTGACTCCCTGTAAAGTTCTGCATTGATTTTAATATTTTATTGCTGACTTCAAAGGCATTAAATGGCCTTGTGCCCAGATATCTCACTGATTTGCAGACTCCCTACATGTCGGTGCAACCCGTTAGATGAATGGGCTCTGTGGGTTATTCCAACAGGTGTCCCCTGGAGTTAGGAACACTCTGCTCATTGAGATTTGACAAGCTACATCTGTAACATCTTTCAAATCCCTTCCCATTAATTAATACATTTTAGGGTTTAGGGTTTGAGGCAGGGTCCCTGTTTTTCCCTTTACAGCTGATTCTGTGCATTCTGTGCACACTGCAGTAGAAAAGCATAGTGGTGTATTTTTAGCCAACTGCATATTTACTTTACTGATACCTTGCTTAGAAAGGACAAGTCTAATAGTATCGCTTCATCTCATTTCTTCATCACAGGTGGCCTACCTAGGTAAGGTGACCATCTCTGGGACCCAGTTCCTGTCTGGCTGCACAGAGTCGGCGGTGGTGGGTCTGGTGGAGCGTCGTGCCATCGCCCAACAAGAGGGCACCATCCCCGCAGGCAACTCTCTGCTGGAAATTCGACCCTTCCAGGTGCGTCTTCACCACCTGGACGAGCACGGCGAGGCCTCTGTAACCATGGACACCTATCAGGTGGCACGGATCGCCTACTGCACAGCCGACCACAACATCACACCCAATGTATTCGCCTGGATCTACCGGGAGATCAACGACGACCTGTCCTTCCAGATGGACTGCCACGCTGTGGAGTGCGAGAGCAAGCTTGAGGCCAAGAAGCTGGCGCACTCCATGATGGAGGCTTTCCGCAAGACTTTCCACAGCATGCGCAGCGATGGCCGCATTCACAAGAGCGGCTCGTCGGACGACTTTGCTGAGGACTCATCCACCCCTGAAGACTCGACCCCGGACGACGGTTGAACTGAAACTCACCCAGACTCCTTGTCCCCATCCTAACAAAGCGAGGGTGACTGGAAGGATGGATCGATTACCTTCTCTCTCTCTCATTCTCCCCTACTATCACTTTCTGTTATCAATTAGGAAACAAAATCAACTGACCCTGGATAATGAAGTATTTTAAAGAGAAGGTAGATGAAAAAGGAGTTACAAAAGATCTACATTTACATACAGGGATAGCAAAGTGCTGCCACTTTGAATAAATGGCCCTCAAAGACCCACAGGGGCCTTTCAAGCACCTCTGTAAACGCCCTCAAGAGATTGACTCAACACTTCCATTTTCAACCACTGTCACTCCTGCACCCAGCAGAGACACTGTTTGTGGTTCTTAAGCTTTTTCTCATCTTGGAAACAACAAACTTTACTCCCTGTTCTTCTGACCCCAGCTCACGACAACCTATTGCTACTCTTGCCATGTAGGGACCCAGCAGAAATAGGCCTGTGACCTATTTAGGGTCCCAACCCAGTTTATGAGACTGTTGGAGCACATAAATTCTTTAAATGTTTAATTATGTGGATCTCTGTTTCAATGCCTTCGACCTCGGTAATAGCAAATGAGGATGTGAAAGAAAAGCTAAGCCTTTAAGCACTATTCATATCATCACTATGGTACCTTAGTCCAAACCCCCAAAATTATTCACCGGCATCGCTGTTGCTCATGTGGACGACGGAGCCAGAGCCTCTACCGCTGTCTCCGCTTAATAGGTACCTAAAGATTCAGAGTATGTAAGGCACCTGGTAGAATATAGGTGCTATATAGATGCTACAGTTTAGAAGTTCTCACTGGGCTGAAAGCCTGGGCCTGTCTGCGACACCTTAATCATCTGCATCTGACTTCTGTTTTGAGTATACCAAAATTCAGGCTGGATTTGGCCTGTCAGATTATGTGCCTCACTTTCCTCTCACATTAGTTTGGTCTCTTACCCAGGTCCCAGCGTGTATGTGTGGTCATGTGTATGCGTGCCGACCTTGTTTTTTCCGTGTGTGTAGGTGTAATTGCTTACTTCTGTACTTTGTGTATATGAATGTACACGTGAGTGCTTGCATCTCTGTGTGTGAACGAGAAAAGAGAAGAAGATTAAAAGATGGGGTGTTGTCCGATTAGCTGGAAGTGAAGATTGCCCCGGAAGCATCCGTTTTTGATGCTAAAGGAGGCATTTAAAAAAAAAAAAAAAATCAGACATGGTACTGTGACCATTTGCCACGTTTTCTTACTTTTATCTCGTATTGAAATGAAAAGTGTGAGAGTCTGAATGTGCCAGTCACTGAGGTTGTAGGACCCTTAAACACAGCCGTCCAAGATAACGACTGACACCTCCTGGCCTCTGCTTGAATGTATGATGAGTCCAACGTGCTGTGAGCACCTCGCACCATCTCCAGTCACTTCAGTCTCCCATAATTTCCTCATGCTATCACAGACAGCTGTAAGAGACAGTCGGTGACCAGCTTCACTCTGCTCTGCATCGCTTCTCAGAGCGGTGAGGTGCCGCCGTGGAGCAAAACTCATCAGAGCTCCGCGGCACTTTACTCCTTTTCTAACTGGACTGTATTGAACAAACTCGATGCTATCAGTGGAAACTCAGACAGAACGATCAGGTGGTCCACGCACACACGCACACACACACACACACACGCACTCAGATATACACACCTACATACACTTATACATATGTACACATACATTGTATTTGAATCTTGCTCAATAAGCTTATGTAAATACAAATGTATCACTTTCCAAATATTACAGCATAAATGTTGATAGCTATTTTAAATAATAAAAAAAATGTTGAGAACCATCATACAATACAGAAACAGTGTTATAAAGCCTACTGTGAATAATAAGTGGAGAGCCTGATAGCGGTGGCTGTGCGTGTGTGTGTGTGTGTGTGTGTGTGTTTCTGTGTGTGTGTGTCTGGAAGGGGTTGTATGTGGCGGGGAAGTGTAGTGACAGGTGTGTATGGACAGGCCAGAGGGGGGGAGAATGTTTAAAAGCTGTAGATTACTGTGTCATGTCTGTCTGAAAGCTCAGACGCGCTTTAAATGTTTGACAAATGTTACCTTAAGTGTTTTCTATACAGTGTTTGCAAAGATCAAGAAACAATTGCATATAAAGTATTTACCAAGATCAAGCGTGTGATGGTGTGGTCTGTTTTGTCAGCATATTGCACGTCTCCTCCGTGCAGTTCATTCATTCTCCCAGAAGTTTTTTATCTTTAAACTCCGCTCCATTTCAGCTCACTGGATTCCCTGCTGCTTTGGCTGTGTGTGGGAGGAAAAACACAAAGCATGTTCAGTTTCTAAACAAACACGGTAACCAGATGATGCGCTCTGACAGGGCGCCAGGACACATGTAAATCATAACCTCACAGCCGGTTTATCTTCCACAAACATACATGTTGCTAAAAGTGGAACTTTCCTTAAACTAGTCAAGGTATAAGATCTGTTTTGCTGTGTGCTTTGAGAAATGTTTGGACGTGATTCAAAGCCACAGTCGAACACAAAAGCTATTCATTCTCTGTTTTCACAGGGATCATAAATGCCAAGTGAAGGTGGGTTTGACATTTTTGACTTTAGGTTTAAGTGCCTCACTCCCTCAGTGCATCACTCCTTGGCTGCGTGTGGCCACGATGCCCTGAACAAACTCATAAACATAACTTTATTGTATTTCCAAGCATGTTTCAGGTTTAAGTGTGACACCGCCTCTGTCCGTCCTCAGGGAGGTTTTTACTCTCCCATTCTTCACATTCCTCTGACTTCTCAGATCTCTATTTTATTGTCTTGTTGTGCTCCGGCCTGTCGTCTGCCAGAGTGTGGCGGCCCTTTTCTGTTCAAAGTGCCCACATCAATAACAAGATAACTAGCTGCTCTCTGCTTCTGTGGCTGGCGATCATTTTGCAGCTTAAGAGCTGCAAAGAATTGGAGGCAAAATGGATGCTGTGAAGAATGTTAATGTGCATTGAATGAGAACACTGCCTCCCTCTGGCAAGAGAAGCTACAGCCTTTTGCTTTGAACATTTTTTTCAAAGAGGCCTTTTCATGTTGACATAAGCAGTCCAACACCTCTTGGTGATAATCATTACTCTGTATGTGGCAGCAGTGAAACACAGTGGCTGTTAAATCATTGGCTTTTTTAGGGATAAATGACAGAAACAGAGGCTGAATTTTGGGCACACTGATGGATTTCCAATAATAAATTGACATAAAGATGCATCAGGCAGATGTCATTTCCCATTATGGTTTGCATTAAATAGATGAATCTTGATCTGTGATCAGGCAGAATTTGTCCACTGAAGCTTTCACAGCACTATGTCAACCTTCTGTCCGTCTCTTCCAGCTCACTGTACACAAGCTTCACTGTTTAGATGCCTCTTTGTCTTGGGATCTCTGCTGAGTGTACACTCTCCGATCACTCTCCATTGAGCTCTTGTGTCTGTCTGACCCACTTCCAGCAGTGCGTCAGCACAGAGGGGCCCTGTGGGGCCCAGAAAGAGGCCACCCTGGCAGCCTGCGTCTCTGCTCCGCTGAGGCGTCAGTCAGTCAGTCAGTCAGTCAGCTCACAATACCGCTCTGTTACCACTCCAGCTGGCGGCTCTTCCTCCTCCAAGTCCCAGAACCGCCAGTCTATCCACCCGGCAAGGGCCCTCGCGCTTGAGGTCCGGCTGGGGCAGGGGAGCGGTGCCAATACTGGCTTCCGATCAGACTCCTCTTATTCGCTCACTATCTCCTTCCCTCTCATCCGGCGCTCCCCAAGCAGGGGGCCGGGGCCTCTTGGAGAGAGAGTGTGGTAGAGTACTGTAAACATATGTGCGTAACATATGTGTGAAATGGACCAGGAAATGTACACATTCTTTCTGCCTCTGGCCTGACTGTTAAAGCTCACATACCATTGCATAAGATGCAAAGAGTTGTGCGACTTAACACGGTGAAACATATTTAACAAGTTTAAAATGCACCAAAAAGAGTTTTTAACTGGTTATGAAACAGTCTCAATGTAATAATGATGTTTCCATATGACCTTCGTAAGCAAACGAGACCGTCAGGAAGAAGATTGGATTGTTCTGTTTAGGTATTCTTACTACAAGTCACCTGGTCAGATTCCAACTTATCCACTTTGGATAAGTCATAAAATTAAAACGCTTTCGTGTGGCGAAGTGCTGAAACTGAATTGAGGAGTCTCACAGCTTGAGGAAAGAAGCTACTCTGTAGTCTGATGGTACGGCACTAAAACACATTTTACTTAGGTCTTACATAGCCACAACTTGTTACATTACCTCATCGCTATACATTCTGCAAACATCTGTGTTTAAAAAAGATAAAGGGTATGTTAATAGATAGACAGTTCAGGATGTTAATGACAGGAGGCGGTGGTGCTCATACCGCTCTTGTCCATAGGGGCCACCAGAATCAACAATGTTGAAATGTCCTTGTAGCTCCTTCAAGAATGAAAAACAATCTGCACTGAATTAGCAATGACTGTTAGAGATGAGTATAACGTCACTGATAAATTCAGTACATGCATTCTATTCATTTCTGTGCACACAAGCAACACATTTTCAGTCTTTTCCTTTATTAAGTTTCGGTTGCTTTGGCAAGGGCACCGCATTTTTGTCATTGAAAAATGTTCCATCATAATACTGAATGCATTATAAATTGAACTTGAAAGAAAACTTAAGTAAATATTTCTTGCTGAAAGACGATGACAAAGATGGCAGAGGCGTGTTGTCACGTCTTGGAAGGAAAAGGCCAAATTGAAAAATAGTGCAGGTCAGTTTGGCTTCATGGATTCCTAATATTCTGCTCATTTTCCTTGGATGTTATCTGAAGGAATTTTGCAATAATGTGCTAATAATGGAATATCCTTGTAAGAAATGCTCCATTTAAACCCAAGAAAATATTCATACATTATTCTTTATAAATGCTAAATTGTATGTTTGGCTGTAGACAAATTTCACATGTGTGCCTGTCTCTGATTTTCCTTTTATGAGTGGAAAAATTACACAATACTTTCTGGGAAACTTCAGAGGAAACTGTTGGGGCCATTATTAGGAAATATACAGACATGTAAAATGAAGTATTACCATAATATGAAAAGAAGTTTAGTTTTAAAATCCAAAAGCACAGAAGGTAATGCATCTTCCAGGCCTGAGGATGGATGATGAAGAGGACTGTCTCGGTTAGATTCTTTCTCTCTGACATACAAACCATTTCCTCTGATCATGTCCAGATCCCCCCCTGATCCCTCCTGTTGGACCGGTCCCTGAAGCCTTCGTATGATTTAAGATTCCTGTCATAATGAAATGCGGACTGGAATGAAGGGGGGGGGGGGGGCGGTGACTGCCCCGTCACAACCTCCAGACTCTGTGTTAACCTAAGCCCTGAGGATTCAGTGCACATCTCCAGCGTAATACACTCGCAGTCACACACGGATGAGATGCTGCTCTGAATCCCTGGGGGACAGGAAACGTCTGGACTCAGGATTCAGGAGGAGCTGGTTTGTCAGGAACAGGGGATAAGAGTCTGAGGGAACAGCAAGCTCAAACAGATCCGAGCGGACAATGTCAGTTAAGTCCTACCGTGCACCGTTCTGATGCCATTCAAAGTGCATCCGCAGCACACCTTATACCGCTCAGAGTTTCATACAAGTAAACATTCCAGGAGAAGTAAACAACACGCTGAAGAAATAATATGTCTGAGAACACGTGGCCCGATTGGTTCTAACATGCTTCAAACTAAATGTTTTACACATGAGAAGGAGAAATTGACATTTTAATCTATCAATCATCAAATCTTTTCAGATATCAAACTGAAGCGAGGTTTAATTGTTTGATTTGAGGTTAAATGTTACTTTTTAGCGATTTATCCAGGGTGTACCCCGCCATCGCCCAATGTCAGCTGGGATTGGCTCCGGCCTGAAAAGGATAAGCATTTTCAGATAATGGATGGATGGATGTTACTTTTATTTTGCTCATTAAAGGAATAGTTTTCTGAAATAGTTTCCTAGCTTCCTTGCCAAGAATTAAATGAGGAGATCGATGCCATTTACATGTCTGTGCGACGCATGAAGGGCAGTGATATGAAGCTCCAACCAGCGGCTGGTTAGCATAGCACAAATAATGGAAACAGCTCTGTACAAATCATTAGAAATTAATCTGCTCTTCTAACTCTCAACAAGAGAACAACTAATTATTTCTCCAAAAATGTTGAACTATTCCAAAAAAAAAGTTTGGTACATTGTGTTCTCCTTCTAGTTTTCTTATATTCCACTCGTGTGAATAGCATGTTGATGAAGACGATGCTAACTTCCGGGTCAGCCTACGCAAATATGTCATCCCTGCAGCACTCCATCGGTGAGCAGCAGATGCTGTATTTGTTTTCTGGTTTATCACGACGCTTCGCTCTGCTTGTAGACAAACGCAGATTTGGATGTTCAACTCTAAAGGAAGAAGGGAGTGGTGAGACAGAAGCAGGGAGGAGACGTAGAGGAAAGTAGAAAGGAATCCATGAGGACAGAAAAAAATGAATGAATGAGGGAAGAATGGGTGACAGGAGTGAAGAGACGCGGCTCATGTGTTTGGGCATCTTGCACCCAGATGTTTTTTGAGGGAAGAGTCGGTTGATTCAACTCTGTCACACCCTGCTGGTCTGGCAGAAATAAATGTTCAGAAAACAAACAACTGACCGAACTGTCTCATCGCTTGTGAATGAGGTCACAGACACAAATAGATACATGCCTGACGAGAAATAAATAACTCTAGGCACAACTAAACTTTAGACCAGACTCCATGCAGCTGATGGTGTTCCCTCTTTGTCCACTTGGTGTCATTGTAGCTCAGCATTTAAAAGCAGTGTGCCCTGCGTACTGCGTTGCGAAAGGATTGGATTCAATGAGATTGCAACAGTGGATTTGCATACAGATTTTGCAAAAGCTGTATTAATTGTTGAATTGATAGTGTTTGGCAACCTAACTTGTGCTTTGAATGGAGATCCGTACTTCGATGACAGAGTGGGAAATAGGATTTAAAAAGTTTTACTTCCG
The DNA here is from genome assembly GCA_900302685.1 of Spondyliosoma cantharus. Lineage (NCBI taxonomy): Eukaryota > Metazoa > Chordata > Actinopteri > Spariformes > Sparidae > Spondyliosoma > Spondyliosoma cantharus. Next base: position 4,201 of record OMLP01000234.1, on the reverse strand, counting down.
TTTTTTTTTTTTTTTTACTTTATTATAATGTGACCTCTTTAAACTCCTCAAAATGGGAGATGTTAAAGTGAAATTACTCAAACTTTTGAAAATAGCCCGTCTGAACAGCATCCATTTGAATGCATCTAAATGTTAGAGGTGCTGAGAGGATATCGGAGATATTTCAGTCTCTTCTCTGTCACTACAGGGTTTCTAAATTGAAAATGTCATGACATCTGGATGGATGCCCCTTCGCATTTGCTTCCCTTTCCTCATGTCAAAGCCTTTGAGAGGAGCACAAAGATGAGATCACTGAGCATTGAACACATATCATGATGGCAGCTCACGATACGGCGGATGATCTCCGTTTTTCATCCAGAGCTCAGCATACAGCCGCATCTGACCCAAAACCCCAAGTGAAACTGCTGCATTCATACAAAAATGCAAATGATGTCAAGCTGAAATCTCTTATCTGAATAGCTGAAGAGAGAGCGTTTCAGCCGTGGCATTTCCATCGGCCCTCTAAAGAAGTGGGCTACCTGTGTGGTTCAATTGGTTCATTCGTGAAGCCCGAAAGGCTCTGCAGGTTGTCCATAGAATACAATACAGAACTCACAGCTCCGTGTTGTCATCTTCATCTTTGCTGGTTGTTTGCGTGACAGAGATTTGTAACCTTAATCTGAGCTGGGAAATGGGTTTCATGTTCGTCTTGACAGGATCACCATGTTTAATGCACACAGTTAATATAGAGCAATACAGCAGAGCGGGCCTTATTGACAACGAGACAGTGTTGTGGTTTAATATGTTTTCTACAGGGTGGATGGTGACTCTGAATGACTTGCATGTTTATTTGTAGAGATTATCTGCTTTAATAAGATGATAGTAAGTCAAGCAAATGAAAACAGAAGCCATGAATCCCCTCATAATTGATTTGTTCCTCTTTTGTACTATCTCAGCCATGTTGCTTTGACTTGCCTTTAAAAGACAGAAACGACCTTACATCACAGCCTAAAATCAACTGTAAGCCATGTTGAGTTCTGTATTGTTCTCAGAGATCCTCTGTTTTTTTCTGTCCTTTCAGGGTCTGCTGCTTTCATACTGTAAAGATGGAGATTTATTGCACAGTTGAATGAGAAATAAAGGTCTTCCTCACAGACGAAATCTGATAGGCAAAGTAGTTTTTTTTCTAGTTGATGAGTTTTGGAACAAAATCAAACAACTGCTTGATGAGGAGTTTCTGGCATTCTGGTACTGTATCATCTGCCAAATGTTTTGGGATTGCTGTGAATGTTAGACGCTGCATTTATACAACACTGTGATTATTGTGATGGGATGTTGAGGGACATTTTGAAGTTTTCTGCATGCCAGTGAAATAATCACTCTCGCATCTGGATTAAAATCACAAGATCCAAGATCACTCAAGTAGTAGATACCAGATTATCTTGAATGTGAAAAGTAATGGGCTTCTGATCTTCAGGAAAACCAATGACAGAAACCTTGTATTCTAAAATGCATAAAAGCATGTGGCGCACCCCGCAAATTCAAAGTAATAGGTGGATGGAGTGGCTGTGTTAGAGACACCATTCACCCTATTAGAAGACACTGTATCATCAGATTATTTTGAAGTTGGTATTTTAAGGGTGCACTCTGTAGTTTCAGGGAACAAATTTTAATCAGAAAACTAAATAAACAAACTCTCTTTGTTTTCATGACTGAATTAATTGAATAAACAAACAGACTTCACGTGGTCGCCAATTGCTCCTTCCGGGATAGGGAATCGGTGAACAAGACTAAACTTAACATGTCACACATATAAATTACAGAAAAACTTAACTAGATGAGTAGAAAACCATCTTAAAAGACATAACAGGGAAAGCACAGGCGTCACTAATAACATTAGATCTAGTGCTGTGCGATATGGACAAAATTGTATATCATGATATAGCTAATTTTATATCCCGATAACGATATATATCCCTTGGGGTTCTGCTTCTGTATCCGCGTCTGATGTAACGTTACTAGTAATGTTATTTTCGTCTTCCATTGCGCTCTCCTCCGTCGCCGCCATGCTGCTTTGCCTCTGTTTACTCCCGAGCGACCAGCGCCGTAAACGAGTCCTTGCGGATGACGTAAAAATGCTACCACAAAGTACCGTTGCTGTAGTTACATTCGCCTTCATACAATGAACTTGTCTTGAACTCAAAATGTGGATATCCAACGGTCATTCCGACATTGAGTTGTGCTTTACACGGCGTATTAAATCACAACCGTAGTGTACGTTAGCGTTAGCGTAGCAACAGTGCTAAACAAGTAGCCTATACGCTAAAATTACGATATAAACAACAGAGGGTTATATCCTACGGTAGACGTTTTTATATCGCACTACGATATATATCGTAATATCGCACAGCTCTAATTAGATCTATGAAAAGTGTGCCAGTAAACCATTATCAACTCATCCTCATACCTAAACTGCTGAATTGGTTGATTGCCAGAGACTCCCAAAACAACCAGAACCAGTATTTGCATTACCAGGACCCTGAAACTGTAGCAAATAAAGTAAATTAGACAGAAGTGAAGGGTTCGCTCTCCTGTTCCTCAGTGTCGCTGAATTATAATTACTGTATATGAACAACACAATCTATCCTGTCATTTTGAACCAAGATTGTGCCACATGAATGGCTAAGACGTCACAGAAGCAACAAGGTGGCAAGGTGCTGTCAAGCTTCACTGCTGACAGCAGCGATTGACACTGTTGCGGGCACCGTGCGACTGAGCCGACACCTGCGCTGTTTTCATTCACTGTGTCTGGTGATTGTTTGACTGTCGTCATGACACAGCAAACAATTCAGATGATTGGTTAGTTTATCTAATCAAAGGCCACACAGGATGCTGTGTGGGAACGTCACGGCTACTGATTCTGCAGCCATCTGGTCAGGGTGAGTCCATAGTGAGTGAGATAGCAGCGACACGCGTGCTGGCTCCTTTGTAATCAGCTACAGGATGTCTGCTGTCAGAACATACGGCCGAGCATCAGAGCGCTGTCAGATGCAATAACGTTGTTCATTGTCTGTCTGCGCACTTTATTGAGGATAATCACCCTGTCGCCTCGTTTCAGTACATAGGGACTGAAAAGGTCACAGGTCAGCCTGTCTAGATGAGGGGGACGACTCAGACTCTGCTACTGAAATATAAGCAGCCTTGATTTACAACCTCGGGACCCTGGCTCCTGTCAGTCTGAATGTTCCACACAATCTGACTCCAGGCCTTTTCTGTAATCGCTGGTTACATGATGTTACATTAGTCTTATGCGCTAAAGAGGCAGTAGAACATGTGACATGGTAGGCATGAAAAAACCTTTTGTTAAGCTTGAGTCAGTGCAGGTTATGGTGTAGCTTGTATTATAAGAAGATGTACGGAAACAATTTAGTTAAAGTGAACATGAATCATTGCTATGAGGGCCAATTATGGTGAGAAAAATCCATATCTGCAGAAATATAGAAAGAAGAATAGTAAGTAGCATAAAGGTCAAATTCAGAGTACAGTACTTGAGTAAATGTATAAAGTTACACCACTGGTAATCACTCTGTATATTGTCAAACTATCTAGCTGAATTATCAAAAAGTGGGCAACACCTTATGATATGGTACAAATCATACACTTTAAGTGCAAACAGAGAACTTTTCCCAAGTGACATTATTGGATTGAAACTACCAACAACACAGCACAACGCGTGAGTTTAGTTGTACATTTAGTTAATGATAGAGACATAAGCAGGTAGAAATGGTCCCAGTGCGCCCAGGGGCGCCACCATGGATTTTGGGCCCCATGAAAAGAAATTTAATTGGGCCCTTGTATAGGCCGGCGAAAAATTTTTATTCCGTTTAACATAAAACTATGCATTTTAATGATATTTTTGACTATCATTCCCATATTTGTGAAAAGAACAACATGACAGTTACTTGGTTACTGCTCACTGCCTCCCTTGTAGTCCTGCATGCAGGTCTAATTTATCTCCACAACTGTAGACTCACAGGTGGAGGCTTTGGATTTGGGGTGAATTTTCTCCTCTATTCCTACTGCAAAGCAGGAAGGTGAGAGTCCAAAAATACTGACCAAACATTCTACTTTAGTGATAGCTGAATTTGAACTATATTTTATATACACATACATATGCTCTTTTTCATTTCAGATCTGTTTTTAATACATACAAATCATTCTG
>OMLP01000226.1:21168-48226 GCA_900302685.1 Spondyliosoma cantharus | reverse complement strand
TTTTTATAACATCCTGTCCTGGACTGAGCACTTGTGACGGGGCAACAATGGAAGTGAAAGGTGCACTTAAGGACAGCAGTTGAAATGATTCACCTCTTGTTGCTTTTTTATTTAAAATGATTTGGGAGAGCAATCTGCGTGAGAGCCTCCAGCCATGCAGATAAAACAAAGTGGGCAGTTCTTTTTGTTTTTCACGGCCGGTGAGAGCTGAGAGAACGGTACACAACTAGTTCAACTGTCCTCGACTGGAGAGCAGCAGGAGGATTACTATGCAGATGAGTTTGAGTTGTGCTGTAGCTCCACCGCTGAGGCCAACGCGTCTCCTAAAAGTGATGGTCGTATAAAACTAATTTGCATCGGCTGATATGTTTTGTGGAAAAATGTGAAGGACTTTATTTAACATATCTATAAAATGTAGACTATCAAATACTTTCCAGATGTTTAAAAGGTCCCATATCACAGAACAAACTATCTACTTCACCCCAAGAAACATTGCTAAAATACTAAATGTGAAAACATGCGTTTTGAAAACATAATGTGAGGTTCTGGGTGTGAAAGTCACATTTTATATTCTGAAAAACAGATGGGAAGTCTAGTTTTAAGAATATAAAATGCGATTTGAGATCGTGAAACAGTAAAATGTGCTCTGGTTAAAGATTTTCTTAAAAGTCAATGGAGACTTCTGGTAGGGCCGTTCAAACATGGATCCATATGTGCATCGATGCATGGCTAGTAGTTACCAAAAACATCCACAATGTACACCTGTAATATCTGATACAGCTGTGTATTTATTTTTCAAATGAAACTATAAATGTGTGACTTGTTTTTAAAGCTTGTTTGGACGTGTTTGTGTTTCACAGGATATATTACAGATTTATTTTTTAATATTTTAAGGGTTGAAAAGACAGAATTAATTAATTTTGTCTGGAAGAAGGAGAAAAATGTATTTTGCAATGAAGATGATGAAATAGGACCAACACATGTGTAATCAAGTAACTTTCTAAGTGAAGTAAGTAAAATTTAGAATTTCAGTATCAGTTAAAAAGGTCCGATAAACAACATTCAGCCGCACTAGATGTCAGGAAACGCCCAGCTTCCCTGTCTTTTTGTTTTGGACCTTGTTTTGTCTTAGTGCATGCGAGCCAACTCCCTTCAGAACCTTTGGACCGCCCCGATAGTGTAGTGCCGTTTGCTGTCCTAAAACCTGGAAATCAGTGATTTTACCTTTCTCCATCATGTGGAACTTTTCCCAGAAATGTTAACCTTATCAATACAGTGTTAGATTGATAATAGTTACAATGTTAAAGCAAACCTCTACATTATATTTTGAGTATTCCGTTTGCGAGTTAGTTACGTTAAATGTATGCATCGGGAACTTTCGGGAAGATTTATGAGCCGAGATGTTTCTCTTATCTGCTGCTCGTGGACATTTTCACTACACAACCTGCAGACAGCAGCGCAGCATATAAAGCTGCTCTGGTTTCACACCTAAATGCATGACTCATACTCGCCATGTAACATTAGTGTACATCATTTTATCACCGGTTTAATTATCTGATGCAATATTTCCATCACACTCAACATAAACAGCTGCATAAACACACCAAAGAGCAGCGACAGTATTAAAGCTATAGACGGTGTTGTGATCTGACTGGATGGTGTTGCAGCCGCCTCTCTGGTGTCTGCCTCCAACCTCCGGCTCTCCTTCCTGTATTGATCGAAAAGAAAAAAAAAACGTTACCTTTAAAAAAAAAAAAAGTACATATCGCTTGTTTCTCTCTGCGCCAACATTTCCTCAATTTAATGGTCACATCCTGGTACATGACATGATACACAAAGGTCGTCTCTAACAATATCATCCATCAGAACTCATTACAGATAGACATGGATGAAGTCATTCCGATTTCCCGGAGGCACGTAAGGCTTTAGCTTTGTCTTAAACAAAATCAAGAACACAGTTTTTTGGGAGTTTCATCATCTAATCCCTCCGACAGCCTCCCCCTCATCTGAGGCTGATCCCCCTGCCGCCCTCAGACACCATCAGACTGCTGCATGTAGAACATAAAGTGCTTCAGTTAAACTAGACACGAGGTTAACTTCTGCATTACACTATAAATTATCTTTAGGTGCAGTATAGCTGAGTATGCACAGTAGCAGAGGAGATAGTATGATTCAAAATAACTACTTAAAGCTGCGATATGGAAGAACTGGGAGCAGCATATCAGCAGAATACATCAACTTACTGCTGCTAACTGTAGCAACCATTAGTCAGTTAGCTCAGTTAGCAGTGCATCTAGCAGTCCAGACCAGGGACTCAGGTTACCGGGTATGTGCTGGTGTTCACACCGCTAGTACAGGAGCTCTGGGTCAGGATGGGCTAGGGCTAGCTGGTTAGCATGCTAACATCAGTAGACGTCTCTACAACATCATACAAAGACATCATGACGTCATAGCTGTTATTTCTTCACTTTTTGTTGATAATCTTAGTTCAGTTTTAGTGCTGCGGCTGACAGCAGCAGAGCGGATCGGCTCCCAATGAAACCAGTCGGCAGTTGAGCTCACGCTGAAGAAGAAGAAGAAGAAGAAGAAGAAGAGACAAAAAGAATCTGGGTTTAGTTAAGTTCAGTTTCCTGCTCCGGTTTATTCAGAAATTCGAATTTACTAATTGTGCTCAAAATATGGTGCTTATCTTGACAATAACCACAAAAAGCCACTAGAATTAACGACACTGCTGTTGTAGTTATTGCTCTGAATGTATCAGACTTGACGTAGCTGTAAAAGGCTACAACAAACCATCACTATAAAGACATTACTAATGAACCGGGCTGCTGAAATTGAATATTCCTGCTTATAGGAATGAACAAAACCACTTTACTGTATTTGGGCCAGTGGCCAGAACATCAACAAGCCCCGAGGGGTCTGAGGAGGGAAGCTTTACCGAAAAAAACTATCTTTTATATTCATTAAGGGTCTTCCAGAGCGTGCACAGCGCCCTGGGTAGGAAACAAGTGAGCTGTAACAGAGAGGGAGCACAGACAGTTTAGAGACAGTGGAACACTTGAATATTAATTAACAGGCATAGAGCAGTAACAGTACATTCAGTAAATCTGCAGCAGGTGTGATCCAACAGGTAGGACCAGTGCTGTTGCATGTTTCAACCCAATTACTGCAACTTAGTGATACAACACACCAATCATTCGGTCCGTACCCAACCCTGATCCTTGTTTTCAACCCTTGGAGCAACCGGTGCTCCTAAAACTGTCAGGAGCTGTAAGCTGAGCAACCCACTACTGCTTTTTGTAGTTGTTAGTGGATCCTCGGCCCTAATTTCATGTCCCCCTATCGTAGCACACCACAAACAGAGGGAAGACGAGTCGACAGGGAGATGAAGGGACGTTAAGGGATTATTGTGAATTCTCTAATTAATAGTTTGCAACGACGTGTTTAGTTTTGTTAACTAGCGTTGTCCAATGTGCTCCAGGTGCTGTGGATTTTCGTTGCGTTCCCTGACTTTTTTTTCCTCCCGCCCGACCCAACAGAACAGCATCCCGTCCGTGTCCAGGACCTTCTGATTTACATATGAGGCACTGAACAAAACTAAACGCACGAAGAAACCAGAGACGAGAACACCACGGGTCTCTTGATTCTCTGTTTGCCCACCGCAGGAACATCTAAAATAAAGACACTTCCATTACCTTACATGCAGGGACCTTTCAATTATTTCTGGAAGGTGCACTCTATTTGCAGAATAGTACTCTTGGCATGTAGCGCTCGAAGTGTGCTCTTCCAAGCACAGGATGAATGACACTACTTACTGTATTCTTATTACCGCTCGCTGCCTCTTTTGGCGGCGGGGGGACGGAGTGATGCCATTTATCATGCTCGACGTGAGGCTGGGTTTTTATCAAACACATTTTCTCCTACAGGGAGTTCACAGTGCACATCTTTGATGCATTTTAAAATGTATTGGACACCTTTTATTGATATATTTTGCTTTCGGTGAGCAAGCTATCCCTGAAAACTTCCCGCATAGGAGTCACTGTCCTCGTCACTGTGGTGTCAGAAAGTATTGAGTGGCTCGTATTACTGAACATCCTGTGGGGATAAACCTTAATTTCTTCAAGGGAACATGCTGAAAATCCATAAACAAACCGGCGGCGAGAGCGTTTGATAGCTGGACTGCCTGAAGGCTTTGTCTGTTGGAAGATTACTGTAGGTAGCCCCAGGAGGTTCTGTAACAGATGAGGTGACTGCTGGATGCATGCAGATGTGACACGTGCTATGCTTATAGATTTTCAATGAGAGGTAGACTCATGCAAATACTGGGCTTAGGAGCCAAGGTAGCTAACAGGGGCATTATCATGCATGAGTTCCCTTTAAAGACCTGTAAAACAAAGAGTGTTTAGTCTGTGAAGCATTCTGATTTGATCGAGCGGATAATTACCGAGCATCCGTTCAGAATTGAAGGTTAGTTCGCCCAAAAATAAAGAGATTCGGTCATTATCTATGAGGAATAATGGAAAGTTGGTTTTGGAGCTTTGCAGTAAAACAGGCGTTGCACGATTCTCCGGAGCATCTGAAGAAGATGGAGAAATAATAGTCGATAAAAACAAAATATAGCTCCATACAGCTCATCCAGGGTTTATCTCCAGAAGCCCCTGGATCCCAAAATTGATTAGATAAGACTTGGTCAAGCTCAAACCTCAGACGAGGTGGATGCTTACGCTTTAATCTGAGTAGCTGGGGTTAGCTACAGTGATGACTTTGTCTTTTTGGTGTAAATAACAACTTCTCGCAGCCTCCAAAGATGTATGAAGCCATGGCACGTTTTCTTTTCTCCTTTTTTCGCTGTTTTATCACGTTTTAAGACGAGTCCCGAGCTACTTCAGAGGGTGAGGGTGAGCAGATAACGACTGAATCCTTTCAGTTTTGGTTGAATACATCCTACAAACGATTGGTAGATTACATTTCGAGCTGTGATATTGTTGAAGTATTTGGTGTATTCGGCTCAACTTGACTGGACATCTCTACGACCTCAATTTTTGATGTAGCAAAGTTTTACTGGGTTTATCAAACAGAATGATGCATGACGGACCGGGGATGGACCTCACTACCTTCTGTGTCGCCATCAGCTGATTAATATCTGTCATTTGGACTAAAATGTTTCAACAAGGTTTTGAGTTCTCCTCAGTGTGAAACCTTAATGTAGTGATATAGTGGAGGTAAAAACAAATGAACATTAGATTTTAAATTCAACAGGTGGACGCAGACATGGCTCCAAATGAATGATAAGTTCCCCACATCGTCTTAAAAGATGTGTCGGTGTGCTCACAATTTTCTCTCTGCTGCTGCAAGATAATTTGTTATCACCATCTTCAGGTCAAAATGTTAGAACCAAACACCTGCTGAACCAATGACAGTCCCATCAGCCTCAGCTGCACCTTGTGTTCAGCTCTATCAAGCTAATGTTAGCATGCTAACACAGCTAAAATGCCGTGCAAGGGTTTTAATTATATCCGTCATCGTGAGCATTTTAGCATGACATTAGCATTTAGCCCTCGGCACCATGACTGTATACTATTGCGTATTGACTGCCAATATGATAATATTGATGTTATTTTATCACGTATTTGTTAAAATTAACATATCACCAGGTTTTTAAATGATCACTTTGCTCTAATCACCGGCAGCAACCTTCTGGATTAAAGTGCATAAGAAGTACTTTGTTTTTTGTGATAAAACACAAGAACAGGATCCATTTAAGACAAAAGTATGTAAATTATAAAACTTCTAAGTTCATTTACAATATATTTAATGTTTTTCCAAATCAAGTTATCTGACTTAAAACCAAATAACTCCAGTTCCACCTCAACTGAATTTCATCGTCTCTTAAACTGTTCAGCCAAGACAAGAAAACAATAAACACAACCATCGCCCGGCAGAGACTCTGAGAAAAATGATGCTGAGCTCCACTGAGAGATGTCGAACACATCCAAGGACCGGAGCTGAGACTCATAGATTTCTGTCTGTTTGGCCTCACTCGGTCTCTAAAACAATTTGGCCTTGTTCACTCTCTGTGGCCTTTGAACCACAGGTGCTCATCCTCGAGGTCTGCTGGATGCGCCGGCATATTATTCTTCCTTAAAGACACGACAACTGGCTGCGGATAGGGAAAAAAATGAGAGGGAGGGAAACATCATTTATCATGATCAGGACTGCAGCTTTGACTCGCGCCATGTGGAGGCATACGTGTTATACGGGGGACATTTTTTTCGGCAGGGAGGTGGTTCACAATGTTCAGAGAAGCCGGAGGATGCCGGATGCGTTCGGACGGGAGATCACGCCGCTGAAAGGCGGAAGCGGCTTTAATTACAGACACGTCACCCGTGTTCGGTGACAATATTGACGCGACCTCTGGAGCTGATCTGAAAGTACAGCAGAGACCTTCTAAAATGTTAAAGGGGGCAAATCAGAGCTTTATCGCCCCTGAAATGAAAAGTCAATAAAAAATGTGACTTTACCGTTTGTCAACTACAGGCCACCGTAATTTAAAGGTCTGTGAGTTGTATTGATTTGTTTTCTAAGTTTTAAAGCTCCCCGTGACGCTCGTAGCTGTTAGCAGAAGAAGTGACAGAATAGTTGCTGTAATGCATCCCTGAATAAAAAGTCGGTCCACAAAACATAACTGCACCACCAGCTGTGATGGCGGCAAATATTTTATACTATATATATATATATAAACTTTTTTTGTGGTCTCTTTTTTCAGGCTGTAGTCGTTATTACACCGTCTCATCCTGCAACGACTCACTAAACTACAGGCTGATTTCAGGTCAGCTGATAACTATTAGTGACAATGCTGTGCGAGTACAACGCTCCTTTAAAGACCCGCGCCGTGCAGCGCCGCTCGTGAGCCACATATAAAAATTCTAACGAGATCCAAATCCTCCTCGACAGTTTGCCTGATACTCAAGTGTCAGATTGAAAGAAGAAGCGGGTAACGCGTCTTCGGTAACAGACACAAGCGTTGTCTTACTGTCAGCGAGAACTCACACAACCAATTCATTTGTCTGATGCTGAGAGCCAGAATGGACCGGGCTGACAGGCTTCCAGCGGATTAACAATGACAGCAGCCGCTTTAACTCGTCTCCCACAAGTCGGAATGAACAATTAGGTGGCAATGCTGTGTGGTTTCATCTCTTCTGTGGAAGCGCACGGAGACACTCGAACCCAGAATTACTCTCGCGGGGAGCGTCTTTCCTTGTATCTGCTTACTTTTTTTATTAGAGCAAAACATGCACATTGCATAAAACTCAGCCGCAAGCGAGCCCAGATTCACAAGGTAGTGTGTCCCTCGTCTGACCCCCTGTTGGGGACACAGGACAGGCGGCAGCTGACCTGAGAACAGATGCACCGATACACATGCATACACATGCACACATGGAAGAGTTGAAAGTTCAACCCGGGAGACCGCTCACTCTCTCACCTAGCCGCTAATCTTACCTTCACCTCCTCTTTCTTATGGTAATGATGATAAGCTACGCTGCTCTGTCACTTCTTAAATCTCTCTCTCTCGGTTTAAAGACAAGTTTCTTTCTCTTCGCCTTAAAGTTCTTAAAGGGGCAGTGTGTCAGATATGGGCAGTGTTTGAGTATATTACATTAAAAAAAGTTCCAGAATATGAAGAAACAAAGACCTTCAAAGACACTTGACGCATTGTGCCGTGCTGCAGATAGCTGCACCATGTTCCTGACATGGGTTAATCACAGGGCTGAAACTTTTAAAATTTACATTTTAGGGCATTTAGCAGACGCGTTTGTCCAAAGCGACTTACAGTACATACATTCATACACTAATGGTGGTGGCTGCCATGCAAGGTGCCGACCAGCAGGAGCAGTTTGGGGTTCAGTATCTCGCCCAAGGACACTTCAACATGTAGACAAGTGGAATCGAACCGCCGACCTTCTGATAACAAGATGCTGGCTCTACCCTTAAGCCACAGCCGCCATTGTGCCCCTATGCAGCCTTAATAAACAGAAAAATTCAACCTTTCATCTGTCATGGTCCTGATCAGAGCTGCTGTAAAACTCCTGCCGTATGTCGGTCTCAGAGGCTGCGTTCGCTGGCTGGAGGCACCAGAACCCGGCTGAGCTGAGCCCTGTAGCCCGCTGTGACCCCCCATGTGGTCCGAGGTCCTGGTCCAGACAGACTCCCCTCGCCACTAGCTCCACAGCTAACAGAGGTTATTAGCTACATCTAGCAGAGGGTATAGTGAGCAGTAGCTTTCAATTAGGCTGATATGTCTCAGGTTTTAACTTGCAGTAGAATCATCTATCTCCAGCCGATGAGAACAAAAACTATACTGCAATTTAGACTAAATCTTATCAAAGTAAATTATTTTTGTCATCTCATATGGAATTTGCACACTGTACACTGTGCACATGACTGCTGCTTACTGCTACAGCAGGTCTCTGAGTGTCCCAATCCAGCCCGGGTCTGAGATATTACCCAGAGAGCGGCGGCTGATAAAGATGAACATTTTTCCTCGACTGTCTCTCCTGATCTCTGTTACACCACTTGAACTCCTCCGGCAATACTTCAAGGAGATAAATTGTCTTTCGGCGCCTTTTGTGAAGAGATAAGAAAGCTTGAATTTGTCTTAAAAAATTAGCTATGCCCAGAAAGAATGAAAAAAAAAAAGAAAAAAGTGTGGCTCTGGTTCTGGCTGATGTATATCTTTAATATTTCTCTTGCAGTGGCAGGTACCCATTATCACAGTCACGTGAAGACTAAGAGGAAGATTTGAGGGTGACTAATGGAAGACGAGAGCAGAAAAACAAACCATAAAATATTTATAAAGCTTCTTTGTGCTAGCACAAAGAGAGACAGGCCTCAAATTAAAGCACTTCCCAGAGAAACTTGTTATTAATTGGTGCTTCTGGCCACCAAGGAATCACCCTTTATACACAAGTTGTGGGGAAAAAACTCCTGTAAGTGGTGATTGGTGCGAGTGATTCGACAATTCAAAGCGGGGAGTTATGCTGATGCGAGGCTTAATAAAGATATTGAACTGAGATCAGAATCCAGAAAGAGCAGCTACAGCAAACTGAGGGATGGTTCTCGGCTGGTGGAGGCAGTAGAGCATATTCCTCTCTGGGGAAACTTGAGGCATTAAGGAACAATGGGATGTGGGTTTATCTCTCACCACAGATCAATGGCACGCATGGCAGTGCAAACTATCTGTCAGACTGCGGGTAATATCAAGTTGTCCAGATGAACATTGTGTTCACCGTCTTTATTTGCCTGTTTTTTTTATTCAGCCTTCATGTTGTCTCACAATTCTCTGACAGTCTAAAAAAAAAAAAATAAGTTGCATTGATATTATTATTCACGGCATCGCGTGACATGCTTTCATTACAAGCAGCAGTCATGCGCTGAAAACATTACTTGTAAAAGTTTGTTTTATAAATCAGGAAAAGTGACACAAGTAGAAACAACCTTCCAAAGTGAAATCTTAAAAATTCAGTAAATTGACAAGACGTCACTCATCTGCCAGGTAAGTAAAGTTAGTTTAATGCAAGGTCACAAAGAGCTTAAGAGAAATTAATTAAGACATGGAGGTATGAAGCACTTGAAGAGAAATCTGAAATGTGTGATGAATGTCACATCACAAAACAAATCCGGTCCTCCGAGCGGTTCTTACATGAAGCGAGGTTAACACACGGCTGGAGTGGAAATAGTTGTGTTTAATGTTTCTCAACTTTGTTCACACCAACAAACACACACAGAAAAAAGAATTCATAAGAAATGGCCAGAAGTTAAAGGCAGCAGCTTCTAGCTGCCGTGAGCTAGCAGCCCAGTTGGCCACGGAGCTAAGCGGCGCTATTATGAAATTAGCTGATTGGTGTCAGCTTGACAGCGACCTCAGATCACACAGGGTTGAACACAGCTGGACACCAGACTGGAACTGAACACTCGGACCAAAAGATGCCAGTTTGAGGACAAGTGGATAAAGTACAGAGGTGATTTACAGCAGATCTAAACAGGACTATGACTCGAGGACGGAGGAGGCACAGCAGGCGGGGACAAGAGAAACATGAAGCGTCAGCTGGTGAGTAGAGCTGGAATATTTTCATTCGTCAGTGAATTTGAATTTGAAGACTGTTTTGGTGAGTTTTATGTAAAGTTTAAACGAGTTAACGAGAGAATTCAGCTCATCGTAGTTCCATAAAATAGAAACTTGAACTCAGAAGTTGTACAGTTGTGTCTTCTTACCTGAGGCTATCAGACTATAACCTCTTGAGGCACAAATTGATATTACGAGGCGGGATGTGTCGGGGCTAGCTGGTTAGCATGCTAACTTTCAGTAGATAGGCGTCTCTGACATTCTGTTGATTACGTTTGTTCGTGTTAATCAACGCGATACTATTCAGAGGTTTCTGCATGTTTCAGTTCCATTTATTACCACATTTAAACTCCTGCATTGTTGACGTTGACCATTTTGTGAAACACACCAAAGGTTTTTAGACTCCTGAATGTATATTTCATGCTGAAACTAATTTCCATTATTTTCCCTGGAGTATGAAACTCTGCCAGCAGAGACTTGGACTCGCCTGAGAGACAGTAATCCATCACAGTGAACAGCAGGTTTTATTTTCATTTTTGTCAGGATAACCTTACTGTTGTATGGTAATGCAGACTTTTTCAAATCAGTCGGCGCTTATAAAAGCAACAATTCTGTCACTTTGACAACAATAGAGGCAGACATTGTGTTTGCCGTGACGGATTTCTTAACTCATGCAAGTTCCAAGTCTCAAATCTCAGCCTGTGATTAGCTACTGGGAGAAAAAGACATTCACCATTTTAAAACGGTTTTCATTGAAAACCAGCGAGCGCTGCCAGCTGGACGGGGACTTATTGACAAGAACAACCCACTCAATCATCCTGAAGAAATCAGCTCCTAAGAACATTTTTACGTTTAAAGGAAAGAAACCTTCAGTAAAGATAGTATTACTGCTGCAGGAACTTATGGATACTAAGCTTTGGACGTATTTTAAAATGTTCCCAGCCGATGTATTTAGCAGATATATTTATACTGAGCAGCCGAAAAATGCTCACTGTTGCAAATGATTTGCATACGAACACACAGGAGACGGCGTTGGCTGATCACTTGAAGGTTTCTAGTTTTGTGTTGGTGTACATGTCTTTTATGCTTCCATTTGTTTTATCTCGTCAAATCACAGTGAGATAAAATGGGTCCATTGAGGCTTTTTACGAGCAGCCTGGGGCCTGTTCTGTGTGCACATATTCTCTAATTTGAACTGACATAGGTGCATGGTTGAAATCAATTTGATCTTTTTCGTTCCAGGTTTCAACCGTCGAGGAGCAACTGATCCACGTGTAACCGGGGAATACCACTGGATGCATGTACGTCGCGTAACGGGTCCGGTACGGTTTTGCTCCGTGGTCCGTCAACCCCCACCGGCCAGCTGGAGTTGCGAGATCATGGAGTTCCCGTGATAATTACAGAATCACGCTGGGAGTAGATACAGAAGGCAGCGGAGCCAGTGGAAGTTCAACACGTAGACAGGAGTGAAGTCCGCTGGAGCTGAGACGAACCAAACACAGATCTGGTTGACTATTTTTATATTGAATTACGTGAACACATTTTTGTACAACTCATCCTGAACAGTAAATCTAGATAACCCTCACCCATCATATAAAAGTGACTTTCATCACATGGTTTCTTCCTTTCTCCATCATCCATCTTTTTGATCCAACAGTGCGTGTTGAGGGAGTCGTGAATGTTGGCTGCCGTACAGACAGCGATGTGACTCACAGGTGTAATCTTTAAAAAAATGTTGACTGTAAACACGTTACAGTACGTACGACTGAAGTCCGCGAGGGCCAAGTCTGCAAGTCCGGAGGGTTGGAGACTGAGATGCAGTGATGTGTGTCTTTCTGGATTGTTGAGGCGATGCCAGATTCCAGACCGAACCAAAGCTGTGGCCTTAAAACCAAAAGAGCCAGTTCGTAGAGCTGAGGCTCATAATCACTGCTCAGCGGGCTCTTCAGTACAAGCACATAATCAATTGATCCATCGTTGATATGAAAATATTGATGAGCCCGGCTTTAAAATGACATTCTCAAACCTCCGAAACAAACAGCTTCAACACTTCGGTCACACTACACTTCTGATTCTAGCAGTGAGGATTAAATCCCGTTTGACGGAGAATTACTTCTTATTGAATCCGAGCTCGAGCCTGTGGAGAACCATGTGCAGCACATGTTCGCTCTCTTCACCTCACACAGCTCCAGTGAAAAAACTTTTTGTCAAGATGTGGTTTACATTGAGGGTTTTTTATTGAACAGGTGTCAAGTGTGAAAAGGCTTGATGAAAAGCTCTCTGTGACTAAGTACCTCCATAACTACCAAGCAATTCTCCTGTCTGATGGTTTCATTGTGCGCTCAAACGCAGCTGAATCATAGTTTGAGCTGTAGCTCATATTTCTCTTTCAGACGTTTTATTGCCCAGGTAGAAATGTGTGTCATGTTTGTTTGTCTACCTGTCTTTATGGAGTTTATGATCACACCTATCAGTGCCGAATATTCGGCGTATCACGCCAAGATGAGCAATTAATTAGACTTCGCTCGGAGAGACATTCAGTGAATAGACGCCGGACCGCTGCGTGTGAAATGCTGAGATGATGGAGCTAATCTGCTCGCCTCTGCAGCCAAGCTGTGAGAGTAGATGGCAGAGGAAATGGTGCAGTGGTTTCCTGCGAACAGGAGCCCATCCACAAATGCAGTCGCTGCCTTTTATCCGTTGCATTTGGCAAACACACAGAGAATGTTTCTCCTCCAAGGTACACCTTTATGAGATAAATGGGAAGTGTGAGTTCCATTACCAGACACGACTGCGCTGTTAAAGCAGTCATTTACCTCAACTCTGTTACTCATTACTGCTCAGAAATAAAAGATCCATCTGCCAGACGAGCCAAGGATTCGGAAACGAGTGTTTTGCATTTTCATTTTGCTTATGTGACTCTTCAGCACGGAGGACTCATAACCACACACTTAAGTCGCGAGCGGCAATTGAGATCTATGTACGGAAGCGACAGTATTCTTACGTAAAACACAATATAACAATAATGGCCAGGATTTATGCAGTTGCCTTCTAACAAACAGTTTAAAAAGTGCTTTAAGAAGATAAAAGAAAATGCAAAAACACTAAAATACAAAAGATTTTAAAACATAAGACAACCAGGGGAGGAGACCTAAGAGGCATCGAATTAAGTGAAATGTATACATTTTATAAGAAATGAAAGGAGACGTATCATGCTTTTCCTTTCCTTAAGTGTTTTATATACATGTAGGATGTTGTGCATGTAAAAGGTTGTGAAAGGTCGAAGTTTCTGCACTGACAGAAAACTCTCGTCCCTGAAAGGAGTCCCGCCTTTAAATCTGTGACTTCGTGACATCACACTACGTCACCGTGTCTCACATGTGCGTAATTTATGCCAAGGGTCGAGTCTGGCTGGTAACAGTTGGTAGCACAGCTTGTTGGCGGTGCCGGCTCAGCCGTGTGTGAGCTGACAGGAACTATAACGGTGCGTTTCAGTCAGCTGCAGCAGTGGACTGTAGGAGAAACTGACGTGCTTTGGTGCCCGAAAGCATGGAAATCTATTCTAGTAGTAGCTCAAACAAAAACTCTGAATCTGTAAATGAGCATAAGTCGTCTCCTTTAAATGATACAGAACATCTGCAAGGCAAACCAGCACATCTGGAGTTCAGAAATATAGCTGTGAATCTAAAAAATAAGGAAAGTATAATATCCATATTAAAGGCAGCCTATAAAAACTTAAGATGACAATCATGGGAAATTGGTAAATGCTAATATAGTCGCACAAGTAGGGAAGAAAAATACGTCGTCTGTTGTGACCTGGCTGACAGTCTCTTGTTTTTTATTGTACACAATGAAAGTCAAAGAGGAAGTGAGGTAATATGTTGGTCCTGGTGAGAACGCTTGTCTCTACAAGATAAAGGCAGTAACAAAGCTTCTCCCTCAGTACCGGAGCCCAAGGATTTACTGTAATCCAGGTGAAATGAGATGAAGACAAGTTGGACAGCTTCAGCCAGTATTACCTCCATATTGGATAATTCTGCACCTCATAATCTAAATCCAGTACCAACATCCAGTGTCAGTGCAGGAGGGGAGGCAGAGAGAAGGAGTGTGGAGGCTGGGATGGAGAGCTCTGCTGGATGATTAAGTCCGGCTGTAGATACCTACAGAGCACGTTTGGATTTCAGGCTCAGAATCAGAGTTGCTTGATGATATCACCAGCACGGACGGATGTACTGTACACGATCGGGCTGAAATGTGCTTTGAACGTGCAACTCTGGCAGCAAGAGTAACTGCACAGAGACCATCGATAGGTGTTCATGACGTATATGCCTTCAGATGAGCTCCCTGACTCCAGGAGTGCTCTCTCAAATCTCGCTGAATTCTGAGTTTTGTTTTATCTGGAGCATCAGAAGCCAATAAATCGACGAACCAGGCACACGCAGTCTTTTTGTCAGATTTATAAAACCCCACGTACGTCTCTTCCCACGCCTCATACATCTCAATCATCCTGAGAGTGTACGCATGTGCACGAGCTGTCTGACCTTCCCCACAATTGACTGTAACTGACTCTAAACACACCCCCAGTTACCTGCTTTGTGTCGAAAGGGCGAGAATTTAGTAGGAAGCAAAGAAGCTGAAGAAGAAGACGAAGAAGAAGAACACCTTTACGGACTTTGAACGCGAAGTAAAGATTGATCAAACTGATCAAGCTGAAAAGTTCGAAAGCGATGCAGAGAAGAGCCTCGCCACGCACGGCGACGGTGCTCGAGCTCCTGGAGGAGGAGAGGGGATCGCCGCGCTTCCTCTGCCAGACGGGTGGTCGTCATCGTGGGCCGGAAAATCGGTACAGCCCCTGAATACTCACTCGCGGCTAAATGGTGCGTTGGCGACGACCTGTAGCAACTCCAAAGCAGCCATTGTATCATGACGCACCTCCAGTTCACACCTGAATGTGTTCTTGCTCTCCGAAAATACACAAAATAATCTTCATTTATATAAAGATTGTGCTTTTATTTGTTTATTTACACAAAGATATTTACAGACAACAAGGTTAACAACTCACGTACCGCTGTCTAATCAACGGGGTTTTCTTTTTAATTATATAATGAGGTAATCTGAGTGCAATTTACCGACACAAACAGCCTCGGATAAAATGTCACCCAAATTCACACCTTTCTTATCCGTTTCTTGACAACCTGCAACATCACACTAACCAGACCAATACACACATTCTCACCCTGGATTTGTGTACGTTCAGATACCTGCGTTGGAAGCCGGCATCAGTGCGTTTCTTGTGTTTACGGGACTGGAAGAGGCGCGTGCAGACGAGCTGAACGAAGGACTTTGGGATGAGTGTCTGAAGAGTTTACACGATCGCTCAGCAAATATGAGACAACAGTTCAGTTTAAAACTCCACGCAGACTTTCAATTATTCCAGAGAAAAGTTGCACAGCTTTTTTTTTAAGTCTGTAACCTGTGATTTAACACATTTCCTTTTGGCCATGCAGTAAACTAAATACATGCTGGGTAAAAAAAAAAAGAAAAGATGTTATTGGCTTTTTTTTTTCAGAAGCTTTTGGGAACCCGGCCCACTCAGATCTATTCTTGGAGCTACTTGTTCCATTTCTCATGCAAATAAGTATGTTTTAAAACTGCTGTTTTCTTTGGAATGGTGATTGCGAAAAAAAAAAGTTAATTATGTGTGTGTATGTGTGTGGGTATGTGGCAGCTGTTCCCACGTATGATATGTGGCTGATAGAAATGTCAAACACATTATATCTGGAGAGACGCAGAGACAGAGGAGATATGATTGATGAGATCTGTGACCCTGCACTGAAGTTTAGATGAATGTTCTGTGTCTATTGTGAAGCACCTTCCTGTTCATACCGCTCTTTATATATACTTTTATATCTTTTTTTTGAAAAGAAAGAAACTTCTTTGTATTTAATTTGTTCGTGACTGTGGTTGTCGTTATTGAAACTGTCTGGATGAGCTCGCTTTTGCTTTGTGGTTTCTGTTCCTCTCTTTTCCTTTTCTACCGTTCTCCAAAATAATAAGCATATATTGCATAAAATATCAAAGCTGTTAGTTCAACATAAGCTAAACAAAGCTGGGCTGAGGCCACTCGCGGAGAGGCAGACTACACTGAGGAGTGTCCGGGGGTGCAACACGGCAAACTTAACAGCAAAAATGAAGCCGGATTACAAACAAATAAATAAACCAATAAACCAACAGTTACTCACGTAAACCAACTCATTAACAGTATGAGCCAAGCAGTTTCTTAATTAAAAGGGCAGAACAATGATTCAAATCAAATTAACAATACAGGCAAACTGGGAACAAAACAATATTTAAATGAGGGGATTACTTCAATTATTAACAGGGCTCATAATCATGCAATTAAAGTGACTTTTGTAAATGCCGAGCCGCGCCGCTCACCACAGCCGGTACGGGGACGTCGCAAGGGAACAATCGGAACAAGGTGAGCGGGGAAACCGCGAGCCTTGTTAACAAATCCCACGTCAACATGGATCAACTGTATAATTTTACTGTGAAACAATAACCAGCAGTAAGCGGAGGACACAGCGAAGAACACTTGACGGAGGCCAACAGGTGCCTGGACACTTGGATCATGATGAGAAGGATCAGGTTGTGTAGGTCGCTGGTATCAAATACAAGATTGAGTTAAAGGGGACTGTTGGGCCGTGGCGGAGGTATACGCTCTCGAGTGTTTTCTAGTTTTTACTGCAAATGTATAATCAGCGATTGACCTTCCTGATGACCAATAACCGGTATTGGCATAAGCCCTGAAAAGAGCGTATCGTTCGGGACAAGGAAACGTTTTCTGATTTAGGCACAAAAGCAGAAAAGCAGAGTCCATCCTTCAATAGCTTATTAAAGCTTTTGTGTGGCGACACGTTTGGACTTTGCACCAGAATCTGTGGTTCCCATCCCGTCTCCCACAGTCAGTTCTTTTCTGATTTGTAACCAAGCCTTCTCAATTGTCTGTAGCTAACTAACACTTAAAGCTCCCGTTGGTAAGATAGCAAAACTGACACTTTGGGTTTCCCAAGTCATCAAATAAAGGTGCTTTGGGACTTTAAGTCGAGTCGGCCGCAATCTAAAAGCACCAGTGTTTGACAAGTCGGGGAATCCCAGAGCATCAGTATTTGATGAGTTGATAATGAGATGAATCAACGATATTACCAATAGGAGCTTTAGTCCATTACGGTGGCAGGTGTTCTTCGTAACAAAAGTAGAATTAAATGTTTGCCTTTGTCTCAAAAGTAATGTTTTATTCTCAATACAAATATACAGAAGTAGGTGTTTTTTTTAAACAGGGGGTGCTTCTTCCTCTGCCGAGGTAATGACTCTGCAGAATACCTGAATAAGGTATTTGTGCTGAGACTAAAAGAGCCACAGCCTGATCTGCCAAGGTCAGCACTCTCACTTCATTTGCCATTTAACCAAGTCAAAGGAAAACAGTTTGAAGCCACTAACATCTCGCATTCAACAGGCATTGAGGAACATGTCACTGAGTCACGATTCCATTCAGATGCTGTCGGTGTAGCGGTGGCTCTCCTCCATCCTGTCGTCAGTCCTTTCTCTTGTTTTGGTGTTTACTCTTAGGGAAGAACTAGCTGTAGTGGAGAGACTGCGGTGATGAAGGGGATTAGCTGTATTTACGCTCCCAGATGTTTGTCTAGAAGTGAGTAATCACCAATGAGCGCACTCCAAGATGCCAATACTGACGGGAGGTAAGCCCAAGTCGGGGGAGGATCTTAGCATTCGCAAAAGGAAAACAAAAAGCAGGGGAGTCTTTGATGGGATTAGAGTCAAGAGACAAACACAGGGAAGAAAAAGCGAAGAGGCTTTATCTTTGCCGTTTCTCTGAGACCACAGAGCTCGCTTTGTACACCTGGTAATTTGTTGATATAAAAACCACATCTTTGGCAAGTAATTATAGCCCTTCCATCACTTTCCTACAGCCTACTTCCCATCTCTGTTAGCTTAAAAGCTCCTGTGGGGATTGTAGTCAGAATGTATTTAAATTCTATTAACCCAAATCACGTATCAGGGCATGAGCAAAATTGTTTTCATGCGAGGAGGGGGTGGTGAGAAAAAAAGGAGCTAAATAAATAATTACACACCTAAATGCCAAAGCCCATTACCACTGGCAAGTTTAGCCCAGCTTGCTGTGATCCAAACCCATTTCGACACCCGTCAGTGAGCGCTCCGAAGCCCAAAAAAACAAGAAGAGGGAAGAGAAAAACAGGCAGTGATGATATAAGAGTTCACGCTGTGCTGTGGATGGTCTATTCTGCCGGGCCCCCAGCTGTCTCTCTTGGTTGATCTGAGCCCCCCAGCTGGGGTGACCACCAGGCTGCTGTTATCAAAGCCATCTGATGTCTCGCGCAGTTGGGACTATAGAGAGCCTACGTGTCCTTTTGTGAATATGTCCCTTCAGTCCTCATTCAAATGAGACGTGTGTGCGGCATGCTAATTATTTCCATTCATCTGGCCAGTGGTGTGACAGATAATGCTTCTAAAAGCTGCTTCAGTGACACAGAATCATGTACTGAATGCATTTACCAATTCCGGGGGAAAGACTGATGTAACAGTGCTGCAGCGTATTAAGCGTGGACGGCTGCCTCCACAAGCGGTTTTGAACTGTGGAGAAATGTGACATTGAAATGAGGAGCTGCAGTGAAAAATAAGAGCAGGAGGAGCAGCAACATACAGTCGGGTCTGTTAAGGTTACAGGTGGTTTACATATGACACCTCAAGAAGACTATCATGATATTAAAGACACACTGCTAACTAAACCACCCAAAGAAAAACATTATTGTCAAGATTTTTATGAATAGCAAACAACCTTGACTAGGTCACCGATTGAATAAAATAGTATAGACGTCACGGCACACAGCTGAGCCTAAAAACAGTCTGGCTTGAGGGGGGCACTCAATAAATCCAACAGTTGGAAGGGTAATGTGGAGGTGAATGCATGTTACAAGGTTATAAGACAAATTTATGGCCATTTTACCTGCTAAATGGAGTCTTGATGATGAATTGAGGAGGCTCGGGAGTGAAGCTGCTGTCTGATCTGGTGGTACGGCAGCAGATACTTCTGTATCTTTTGTCAGATGGCAGCAGGTTGAACACTGTTGCTGCTGGGTGGATGTTGTCTTTTGGTATCCTCTCTCACTTCATTGGTATCACGGATGCTCTGTAGGTTTTTATTCACCCGCTGTCGAGTTTTCCTGTCCTGGTCCGAACCATGTCAGTTTGTCCTGTTTCCAGTCAGGATGCTTTCTATCGCTCCTCTGTACAGGAACAACTGGACAAAACCATGACAAGTAGATCGATGAAGACTGTCAGTCCCTGTCCCAACTTGTTTGAAACGTGTTGCTGACATCAAATTCAGGATAAGCATACAGCATGTTTGCAAAAATCAATGAAGTTGATGATGTGAAACATTAAATATATTGTCTTCATAATGTTGTCGAGGTTTTATTTGGTGTTGAACAGGTAGTGTTCCGATCGGAGTTGCTGTGTCTGTAGGTTCAATAGCACAAGCAACACCTTTGAAACCTTTCAAAGCAATATACTGAGGCTGGTGATCAACACTGTGGTTAAATCCCTCTTGTCTGATCTATGTTGCTGCACAGAATGTACATAAGACACAAGGACATCGAGAACCATGGTGTATTGACCCACGGCAATGAAAAACATCAGAGGCCTCACACCTCACGCTCTCTATTGACAGTTTACTTGGCTGCTGCTGCCCATGCTCCTGAAAATCATTGTTGCTTTGAACTGAGGGGCTTTGGCCTCCGGTGTTGCTCACGTCAACATTAGCTTGAGAGACACACGGCTTCTCTCTGAATCAGCGATCCGCAGAAACAAAGCAAGCTAAACCACTCAAAGTATCATCAATCACAGTGCATTAAAGGAGGAAATCTGCAACAAAGCCTCCAGGCCTCAATCTCCACTTTCATACTCCAAACCCTTTCGCTAGAAAGGTGAGAAGACCTCGCTGTGCTAATTGAGGCCGGCAGTATGCTGAGACACCAGTAGTATTTCCTCCATCTGGAGATGGACACAGTAGAACGAGACACAGTATCCACCCACACAGACTCAGCAGGACATCCTGGAGACATTAGTCCAAAGTTAATTTGAAAGAGTTGGTACAAACCAATGGCCAGGTGCATAAAACCACAGGATGATCATTACGCTGAGGCTCATTTCCTCCTCTCAACAGCTGGTCAACTGATACTATAGCTACCCAGACACTAGAGGTGGTGCAGCACATGCTGGGCTGAATCAAATAAGCTGCAACATGCACCAAATCAGTACAGAGGAGAATGTCGCAATGCTTTAAATAGTAAACCCAATTCCAAACTGTAAATTGACAGAGAGTAATCCCACCAATTCCACAGAAAGATTAATGCAACAGTTCTGTGGCATACTAAGTCTGCACTGTTATTTACTAAACCGCAAGAGCCCGGGAAATATTGCAAAACTATGAGAGGGAAATCAGGTTAGTTTCTGCATGAAGACTATATTCAATCACTGACCTTTAGAGCTCGAAAAGGGAGGGCTACACTACCCTCTCATTCAAATGAACCTGTAATGGAAAGCTCTGCATAAATGATGGATGAGAGCTGCACTGAATCTCACTGCCACAGAGAGCTGCGTTCCTCTTCATGCGACTTCCGATTCTGCAATCACAAGATGTAGAGCGTCACTCTCTCTCTGTTTCCTGCATGTCGAGCAAAAGAGAAGTGGAGGATTCAGACCTTAGTCGTATCTATTATTAAGATAATGCTGAAGTCCGCCGTACTTATTTTATATTTACAACATTTAATTGCTTCTTTGAACATTTTGGATGTCTAACTTTCGATATAGAAGTTGAATAGTCTCTCTGTTGAGTCCAGCTCAGATTGGTTTTAGTAGTCGGGCAAATTACCTCCTGGATTTCCACTGATTTGGGGCTCATGGCATAAATGTATGCATATCTTATTCAACATACAGTACATCCTTTCTTTCTCTCCTTGGATCATTTTGTACTTTTGGATGGCTTGGAAGCAATGAAAAGCACTTGACTCTGAAAGTGATAATTTGGGTCTTTTGATGCTGCTACATTCTGCTTGTGCGTATGAATACGGATATTGTACGGTTGAAGGAGTGTAGTGCGAAATGAAAAGGCTGTTTGATGGACATAAAGTGCTAATAATGTTCAAAACATAGCATACGCTTAAATGATTATATACTTTTAGATGGCTTAAATACATTTTGGTGCTGGACGGGTTTACAGCAGTACAATGCCATGGCTCCACAGGGGGAGAGCTGTGGGTCATTTCGTGTAGGTAAGGTGTAGGTGTACTGACTCTGGGTAAGAACAATAAGAACTCATACAACCCCTCATCAAAAGACCCGCACGACCACTTTAAGGTCTGAATGAAGGCAAGTGGAGAAGTCAAGTTCATGAATGAGGTCTGCGCTGCATGCCCTTCATTTTGAACACGGCCATGACACCATGCGAGAAAGACTGTACAGTCGTCAACGGAGCAAGATGAACACACTGTTTTTTATTCCGTTTGAGCTCTGCCATGTCACATATGATGTTTGTCGATTCAAAAAACGATTTTCCAAGTCAAGAAATGTTTATTTAGAGAGGGGGTAAGTATTCTTCCATTTAGTTCGCCATGTTGCACCATCATATTTCTACAGTAGCCCAGAGTGGACAAACCAAACACTGGCTCAAGAAAGGGCCCCATTTGGTGAGGACTGACACGAGGAGTGTTCAGTTGGTTGCAGTTTACAACTTCACAGCTGGATGCCACTAAATCCCACTCATAACACGTTCCTAAAATATTGGATAAACAGTCAATAACCCCACTGGACCACACTGATATTGTCCAATATCTAGTAAAGGACAAAGGAAACTGATCTCAAAAACAGTCGAATCTTCGTAATCTAATAACTGCTGTTAAAGAGATTGTAATGAATGAGTTCTTAGTTGCACCAGTGTCGTGCATGTAACACAGTAAATAGTGTAATATAAATCCTGTTAGGCTGCATGAGCTGTTAGCTTGGCCCGGGAAATGGGATGGCGGTCGGTGAGATACTCTCTCTGTCCGTGGACAATAGTTTGGCAGCAGACCAAGGCTGCTAATTAAGTAGTTCCATACAATGTTAAATACAGGAGCCCTCTGCTAAGGTGAGGGGCTGGCCAATAACTCTGAGAACAAGGTCAATGTGCTCAACATGATCTCTCTTCATTCCACCCTGCTGGACATGAGGATAATCTCATGCATCTTTAATCCTGTTGTACTATGCTCAGACCGAGGTAATAGATTGGATGTAGAGCGCTGGAACAGAGAGCGCACACTGCAGAGCAGTGAAGCCACGTGTCGGAGAGCTCAGGCGCTGTGTGGGTACATTTACATGTTTGTCATCATCCACTGCTGCATGCTTTAAGATCAAGATGCTGTGTCATCGCAGACTGAACTGCCAATTGCTTCTGTGAACCATTTTCACAAGCTAATACACACAATTGCACTTCAATGCAATCATGAGGAGGTTGTAACACCAGAGCCATTTCCACTGAAGTACAGATCTGATTTTTTGATCTACTTGGACTGTTTCATAACATAAAATCAAACCCTATCCATTATATTTTGTGTCTTAGTCTTACATCCACCCTTGGATAGTTCTATTCTCTTATAAATCAGAAATGTTTGTATTCAGCATGTTGCAGGAGTTGGTTTATGATTAAATGCTGCAATTGACCTTTTGATGCTAGAAAGCAAGAAATGACAAAATTGTTCTGTCCACCACTGTAGTCCAGACCGAATATCTTAACATCTGTTGGATGGATTGCCAAGAAATCTCGTAAAGACATTCATAATCCCCAGAAGATGAAACCTACTGACTTTGGTAATGTCCTGACAGGTATGAGGTGGATCAACAAGACATTTTGTCGACACATAATGGTCGAGAGAAGGATGAATTCTAAATTATTTGTTGATTCTTTTTATGGCTTCCTGACAATGAATCCTTCAGATTTTGGCAAAACCTGAACTTGTCCACTTGCACCACCATGAGGTTAAAGAGGTCATATCATGCTAATGTTCAGGTTCATACTTTTATTTGGGGTCTTCAGGTTTGCATACTTTCATTTTCAAAAGACACATTCACATATGGTGCATTCCTGCAGCGTCCCTTCTAACACTGTGTCTCGACCAATATGTTTCAACTACAGAGTGAGACATCTCGCCTCTGTTCAGTCTCTGACGAGAGTTGCACTTTACTTAACAGGCAGGATGTAGCCAATCAGAGGCAGAGTATGGCGGGTCATGCCGAGCAAGGTAGTGTGATCTAAAATAACGCAGCTACAGCAGTATCAACTGTATGTCTGCTGGCTGACTGGAGAGTATATATATTATAGTAAATATAGAAATATATATATTTATATAACGCCTGTTGCATAGTGACGCACATGAGTTGCTGAAGTAAAGGCTCAACTCCAAACCAGGTGTTTCAGGCAGTGCAGGAGTGTTTTCTGTGGGGGACAGTAACCGAAAAAGCATAATATGACCTCGTTAACATCTTTGGTCTTATAGAGTCTTGTAGATTTTCAAAGCGTCTGTATTTCACCAGGTGAGAATGAGACTCAAAAAGTACTTTTCTTACAAGTAGGGGCCTTTAACAGACAACAACAACTGATATATATAAGTAGCCTACTTAACCACAGTAAAAACACAAAGACCAAGGAGAAATGATGAAATAAACAGTCTGTGCAAGTCAACAACATCAGGCGGACATGATGCTCTGCTTCTAAAACGCTCCCAGTGAGATAAGAGGTTGTGTGGAGGACGGAACAAAACGGCGGCCCACACAGCAGTAACAGAGACGTGCCCAGTGGAATCAAGGGGTAAAGTTCTGAGAGCTGGACACAGAGACTTTTAAAAACGTCTGTCTGTCTCGTCTCCTGCAGGGACACGAGTTCAGTCTCACAACACATGCTCGTTTTAAGGGGTTGGCCACACATTTTAGCCCTAGTCTGGAGAAAGTCCATCTCGGGTGCGCTTCGGTGCAGTTAAAACAGTAATGGAAAGTAAATCAGCGTGGCATGGTTTGCCTCGGCACTCCAAAGACAGAGTCAATAAAAAATAAAATAATCCTGTCTTGTCCTAATCCTGAAAGAAAGACCCCAATTCTGTCCAGAAGCCAGAGCAGGCAGGGAGAGGATCAGTCGTATACAGACAACAGAACAACTACCATTATCTTTAAAGTATAGAGAGTAGAGTTCATTCATATCAAAAACTGACGACTAATGTTATTACGATCCTTATTACGCCCGCCATCATTGCCTTTTCCTCCCATCTCGTCTCATCATGGGAAGAAAGTACATTTTCTGTCCACAAGAATCCTGAAAAAGTCAAAGTATCTACTGTACACCTCGAGTTTACCTCATGCAATAATATGCAAAAATGTCCTTTCCTTCCAAGAATGCCTTGAACAACTCCCACAGAAGGAAACCGAATCTATAGCTGTTAATTAAAGCAGAGTTTGTGAGCATATTAACATAGCCAGGAACATTATCATCACTGAGATGAAACCATCACTGTACAGATGGCTGTTGGTGGAGCAGGTTCTGCAGAATCTCTGCCTTGTATTCAGGGAGGAATTCAATCAGCCCCCTGGGACAGACGGTGCAGAAAGCAGTGCACATATCACCGACATATGGAAAATGCGAAATTTCAAGGAGACGTGCCCGAGGAAAGATTCAGTAGGAATCTGATGAAAAAAAGCACGCTGCAGAGATAATTGTGTAGCTCACGCTTTAAAGTTTTGATCAGCTGATGAGGTGAAAAATGGGGCACGTCTGACTAAAAAAAAAAAGGAACGTGTTATCTAAAAAGCAACATGTCCTGTAGGTGTTTGTCTTTCTGCTTCATCGACGCTGCTGACGGTGGAGAAAAGTCGTCCGTCTCTTCTACCGCATGTGTGACTGTTGACTACTGGTGCAAAGCGTCTCTGAAGAAATGGGATTTGATGTTCACCACTGCTGCCCAAGTTCCTGTGTCCACACTGTGTTTTTTTTGCACGTGCGTTTTGACTCTATGACAACAATATCTTGACGACAGCCGCTGTACGATCGGTTGTTTTTTTTTATTTGATGTGGGGAACATGAGAGCGAGGAGGATGTCGGTGCATGACATCATCCATAGGAGACGCAGAAACACAGTGAATATCATCGCCGATGCCAGGAAGAATAAATAGACTGATGTCTTGACTTTTTGAAAACATAGAGAAACATACAGACGTTACATTAAGTCAGGAGTGCAGTCGTCCTCTAACGTATTCCTTTTGATGGAGGCTTTCATTCAAAGTGCCTGACGGTACCATGAGCATACATATATTTTCAGTATGTGCAGCCCCGGCGGGAATCCACCCTGAACTCGGGCTTTGTTAAAGCAGTGCTCTCACCTCGGAGCTACGCAGCTACAATGTTTTACACTAACACGGTTCAAAAGTGTATCTAAAAGTACAGTCAGGAGTCTGTGTCTGTGTCGGGCTGGATGCTCTAATGCTGCGAAGGTTTCTTTTAGCTGGAGGAGGAAGATTCTGGTAAGGACGGGATGAGAGTCCATGCTGTGATAAGGAATCTGCATCCGACGTTAATTCATTTTTTAAAATCCCTTTTCAAACGAAAACGGATTCAACTGAGGTCTGTAATCACATTCTGCTGGCTTCAGAAGGCAGCCTATAGATTTGATAAATAATGTTTACCACCTGAAGCTAACCTGAAAATGAGAAACAGTCGAGGATATGAACTGTTGATTAAACGCGTATGTGGCACCAGGCTACGTCATTTGTAGCAGTGCGTCCTACGATGTGGCTGACAGTCCGGTACTCTCTCCTCTTTCACCAACTCCTACAGGAAGTATCGTGCTCTTCAGCTGCTAACAACTTAGTCTAAAATTCACAGAGAAGGTATGAACTTCTGCTGCATCCACTTAAAGAAAGACATGAAAGAAAGATGTTCATGAGTCATCTTTTACCCTTCAACCGACCTGGAGATACAGAGACGGCTCTGCGCTCTACCGGTGTGCAAATTCTCCCTCCTCTTCTCCGGAAAAATAGTCAGACAGCCATTACTTGGAGTTCAAGCATCAGCTGTGACCAATACCAGTCAACAAAAGCGAGCGTGTGTTTGATTTACCTTCTCTGCAGTGGATTCTGTGCACAACCGCTGTGGCCACCATCAACTCCCACTTACTTTAAACATACTTCAATGATGCCTTGAAATAGCTCTCCCCGGAGCTCGTTTTATTACCTTGACAAATCTTCCCGCCCGTTCCACCGCTTCATCACCTTTCATAATCTCGCGCAGCCCGGGAGATCAGCATGGGAATGATATTTTCCACGTGAGGCACACGGGCAGCAGGACTCTAATGGCATTAAATGATTCGTAACTCAGTTATCAATAATAATGTCCCTCAGGAGGAGAGTTCATCGCCTCGGCTCTGCTGCGTAGATGCTGCTCGAGGGGTTGATGCTCAGGAGGAACGTGTAGCATGAAGATGCATATTCATAAAGCAGAGTCAAGATAAGGGTCCTGTTTTTGTTTTTTTCATTATCCATCCATCTAGCCAAGAATTGCTGCGAGTCAATTCGTTTGTGATCATTTGATTACAGCGACCCTGTGGAGCCGTCTCGCAAACAAACCCGGTTACGCCGAGCGCTTCCCTCAAAATCTACAATTTGCAACTTCATAACTGGACAGTTAAGAGCAATATTTCAATTTACTACCCAATTTTTCAGTTCACTCAACGAAATTTATTCCTGTGCAATATCGTGTAATTATTCTATTGTTCTACACACACACACACACACACACACACACACACACTCAGACACTGA
>OMLP01000226.1:673-14206 GCA_900302685.1 Spondyliosoma cantharus | reverse complement strand
CTAGTCAACGTTTGCGGCACATTCGTGTGTGTGTGTGTGTGTGTGTGTGTGTGTGTGTGTCAATCTGCCTCGCTGCAAGGTAGCGGTGAAGACGTGGTATGGATTTTCATTAATTTAATTTTCATCAACTCTAAATAATCAAGCAGAATTGATTTACTAGCTAATGACGCACAGACGCAGCGCTCTGAAATGAGCACCCGGTGGACAGACCAGTGGATTTTCAACACATACATTAAAGTCTATCTACAGTACGACTGTTACTACAGCGTTTGCAAAAAAAAAAAAACTGTGGAGTTGTGTAGTTAAGCCTGATTTATGGCTCGACACTTTTTTGATGAAATCCATTGTGCCAGTACTCTGTAGCCTGCTCATGGAGCCCAATTTAAGCACCAGGCACCGACGTTCAGTAAAAGACCCCCAGCGTTTAATGAGCGCCAACTTCTTTTTTCCAGTCGTTCCCGATGAGGAGGGAGTGGATGCAGCAGCTTGCAGCCGGCTAGAAAATAAAAGGTTTTATTTTCTTTCAAAGCGCTTCACCTTTTTTCTGCTCCTAGTTCAAAGATCTCTGAACACAGAAAGCGTCAGCAGCTTATATTGGTAAACCGATACGTTTGACCTTCATGTTTCATTAAATCTGTTGGATTTAATGAATTAACAAACTGATTTTACGTTTTGTATGTTGTGTAAACTACCTTTTAGCAGCCGTATACAAAGTAGACCTACTATGCCAAAAGCGCGTGTGTGTGTGTGTGTGTGTATGTGTGTGTGTGTGTGTGTGTGTCGTGACTTGAAGCCATGTTTGACTTAAACAGGGCAGGCACTGATACATGAAGCCCCCGGGAGGCCACTGTCAGCAGAGACATTCACTCCTCTCCTGACTTTGTCTTCACCTACTACAGCGTGTGCTCGTCCACATTCTGGGTTATTAAAAGACATCAATACAGTGTCTGAAACCCAGATTGCAAAACCGAGATGCCGTACGTAAGATTGTTTTATTTCAAACATGCAAAAATTAACAGAAATAATGTGAACAGTTATGAAATTATGCATGAGATGTATGTGTGTGGTGTGGCAGAGATATCTACTGAAGCTAGCGTGCTAACCAGCTAGCCGCTTCATAGGTAGCTAGTCGGATAATAAACAACAACAACAACAACATTCACCAGCTCAGCTCCCAGTCCAGGGACAGTCAGCTGATATGACCACTAGCTGCACGCTTAGCTGAGCTAACGACAGCTGCAGTTAGCGACTCTACGCTGCCCTCTGTTGGGCTG
This sequence comes from Spondyliosoma cantharus, assembly GCA_900302685.1. NCBI lineage: Eukaryota > Metazoa > Chordata > Actinopteri > Spariformes > Sparidae > Spondyliosoma > Spondyliosoma cantharus. The sequence goes on along the minus strand of OMLP01000226.1, from coordinate 12,932 downwards.
GAGCGTGAACAAATTCTTACATATTGCAGCTTTGACGTAACATCAAATTGAACCTGAAATGTTTTTACCGTGATGAGAGTAAAAATTACTGCGGAGCACAAAGAAAGTTTCCATTTTACGTCAGCCACATCGTGTCAAGTGTGCACACGGCATCCCTAATAAGTTCAACAACTATCTTATTAAATACGAATTTGCATTCTTCAGACAAATCTGACTCGCATTAGCCAAACAGCTTATAAGTTCCTTCCTCTTATGCAACCTATTAAAAATGTTTCTCGGAAGTTTAAGCCAGAAAAGCTTCTCTCAGTTCTACTGGGTTGTGGAGCAACTTATATGAACACCTATGAATAAGCTCTTTGTCCCACTGTTCCCCCCCACAGTACACCGTGAAGCCTCCATGCTATTTTACAGACGCACCCTCTCCCTCAGTGCAGCTGCTCAGGCTTTAAAGAAGCAATTAAAACAAGACATCCTCCTGGAACTTCACTGGGCTGCTCTCCTCATATGTTGCCATAGATAAGCTGCTCAAACGGCAAGCCTATTTTTCTAGCGCTCAAGGCTCGGGGCGGATGAGAAGGAGGGGAAGGAGGGAGGGGGGGATAACACCCTCTTTCTGTAAAGCTTCGCCACCAACTGCAGGGGCCACGTCACAGGGTAATCGAGGCTAACGATTATCTTAATCAGCCGATCGTACGTTGATCTTTGGCTGCACTTCAAAGACATTAACATTTTAAATCGATAGAATTTATGGGGTATTTTTTTTTTTTTTTGCCCAGTCATGGAGGACTGGAGACTTCGGTCTGGATCTGTGGGTTTTAATTCAGCACAGACGTATCTCTGTAATGTTTTCGTTATCTTCACACCCCCTGCTGTCTTATTAGAGGTGACTTAAATGTTGACTTTGGCACAAATCTGAAAAACTTCTGTTATTTATTTATTTATTTTCTTTCAAATATAAAAAGCATCATGCTGCAGTGTCCTGTAGAGGCCATTACCATGGGTAGCCCAGCTGGCGGAGGCAGATGAGAAATGGCTCTGGGACCTGCCCATCTATCACAATCTGCCCCCCTTTTTCATGGAGAATCCATCACCTGAGATTTGGCCCGGAGTCACTCCCTCACCTAGGTAATTTTCAGCCAGGGAGGGAAACTGAGCCGGGTCAGGACGTAAGGTTTTACTCATAAAAGTGACCTCAAAAGGTACAGTGAGAGGCGGCTCGACGGGCAGATTTACCCCCTCCTGTGCCTTTTACTCTGATGACAGTATGAACTTAGATGTGGGCTGTATATCTTACTGACCATAACGGCGTGTTGTTCAAGCGTAAACACAATGCTCCCGGTGGTTAAAAGAGGCTTGGTTTTTTTATCATTGACATATTAAACCACCTAATATCGATCCGTCCCCGCGTCTCTCTCTCTCTCTCTCTATCCCCTTCTTTGAGTTGGGTTTAAGATATATGGACCCCTGACCTCGCTATCTGCTCCATCTGGACACATCAAAGATTGCCAATCTTGTTCAAAGAGCGTTTCCCCCCCATAGGCAGTGTAGTGAGACAACACACACCTATACTCATAAGTTGTCCATGTCACCGAGCGTATCGAAAACATCTGGGACACGACATGTTTTTTGTGGTCTCCATTACCGGTTCTCCATCTGCACCTTTAAATCAAGAAGCACATGGAACCAGTTGAAAAACAGAGAAATGGCTCAGACCTTTAGTGGGCTACATTTATCAGCAGACACAATCTGATTTAAGGATCCCGGGTGCCGTTCGGATTGAGCACCTCGCAGGTGTGAACCCTAAAGGCTTCAGTATGCTTGAATTGAACTAGGCTGTACGATGTGTCGTTCCACGTGTCTCCTCTTCATGTTTCTGTTGGCTGGTCCACAGCCAGAGAGGGTGGATTCATTCTGAGACAGTCCTGCAGCTCCCACTTTACATCAGCTGCTCTCAAACTGGACTTCTCACAAGTCAAAAGTCAGTTGTTTTGTGCTCCGGTGGAACTTCCTATGGTGCAATAAGCCACTTGTGTTATACAAAAGACAAAACAACCTAAGGCGTAAACACTGACTGCAGCAGCTTTCCTGATGGTTATCAATTAAAACAAATGGCGAGCTCTGAGCCCTGACCGAGCACAGCAAGACGGTGCCAGGACAGTTTGCATATTCACCCTATGCTTGCGTAGGTTTCCTCCTCCCTCAACATTTAAACATGCACACTTAGTTAATTCTCCAGTCAGTGTCCTCGCCCCAAAGGCACTGGCTCAGATCTGGGGTTGTTCCCCGGGCGTGACCACTGCCCACCGCTCCCTCAGGATGGGTTAAATGCAGAACACCAGTCTCACCGTGTGATCAAGTAAATATTCTTTAAACTCTTCCATTATTAGATTGTTGCTGCAGCTAGATAGTTTGAGTTTATCTGACTGAAAGCTCTGTAGCTTGTATATTCCCACGGGAAATTGTTGGTAAGTTCTTAAATGTCCTGTTTGATAGAAAAATTGATTTTTGAGTCTCATTCCCGACTCGTCAAATACTGACACTTTGGGGTTGCGACCATCCCGACCTACTACCCTCAAAGTGTCAGTATGACGAGTCGGGAATGAGACTCAGAAGTCAACTTTACCTCTGTGGATGATTGGCCACTCCTCTGTTGGGACATGGCAGGGAGTGGTACTTCCTCCCACGAGGACCCACGGATCTTCAGGCTGTAGAAATCATGTGATAATGGAGCCGGGCCACTGAGGAGTGGGGTACGATGTATGTTACTGGAGTGGGGCAGTCAGGGGAAATGGGAAATGGGCCAGTTGTGTTCCAGTTGCCACAGACAAAAGGAGCTCAGGACAGTGAGGAACATGCATAAAGTGATCATGTGCTCAGGTTGGTCTGACCTGAGGAAGGTGTAGGGGAGCATCGACAGAGGGGCTGTAGATGGGCCTTTAAAATAATCTCTAATCAATTAAATAATTATCTTTTGAAGGGGCCTTTAGAGATAATCTTGTCCTGGGCACAAACAGAGTTTGTTTGATGCATACCTTCAGAGGAAGGAGGAAAGGTAGGTGGCTGTTCAGGTTATCAGATGGGAAGCTGATCTACTTTGAAATAGACCCACAGTACCCACACAACAAACTCTGAACTCTAATCACATTTACATTGAACTACGATAACTGAGTGATAGGGAAACTCGGCTGACTTGTAGAGAGTCGACAAGCTCCCAAACTTTTCAAAAGACGCTGGCCATCAGTGGCCAATCAGATTACACCGCTTCCAAAGTGATTTTGTTCCACAACCAAGAGCTTTGCCCGTGAGTGCAAAAATCAATGTGAAGTTGATTACGGCCATTCAAAGCTTCCCAGTCCACTACAACTTTGATTTGAAAGGCTACAGGAATAAGCATCTCCAAAGTAGTGTTTGGAGAAGGCGCGCGTGTACTGTATAGTTTGGGTTGATGGGTTGAGATAGAAAGCGAACGCATCGATTTTCCGCACTTTATTTTCCATAACAGCTATCCAGTTAGCACCTGTACTCTTGTGAAATGTAATACTTTTGTTTCGTCGTCCTGTATTTTAATGCCGAGCCGTACGTCGATGGAATCTGAGCCACTGGCGCTACAGTCAATCTGTCAAAATAGAAACAAGCCATCAACCAAGCTGCCCGCAGTGAGAACAGGAGGCTTTACTTGGCTTGAAACAACTCGCCCCAAAAAATTTCAAAACCTCAGCCTCTCTCTCTCTCTCTCAACTTCAGCCTTCAACCTTTTTCGCCTTGAGGCAGAGAGATCAATGCGCAGAAAATGAAAAACACAAACTTGGGTCACAACACAAAATGAATGGGCTCACCTTCTACGTTCTATGGTATTTTCACACCATCTGTAAACCTAAAAGGGGCATAAGTGAGATTTTTACTTCCCCGCAGCACAAAATGAATCCGCTGGGACCCATATATTACTTAATGCCCCTAAAAGAACCAGCAGCAGCAATGATGTTGCAGTAACTGGGCTCACATACAGCAACATCAATAGGTGATTGTAGGTGATGGATAATGTTGGCCAAACATTCACCCGCAGCCGACTTTTTCACGCTAACAAACAGGAAACAGAAGCAGCTGCGGTCAGCATCGGGATATGAACCATCGGCTTATTTATCAAGCTACGTGTGTTGTAAACACACAATCGGAGGCAGTTTTAACCATTACGACAGGAGAACACGCGCATTCACCAGCAAAGGACAACAGGAGAAAAATAGAGTTTGGTAATCATTTACCAAAGCCGTGTTAATTCCGGGTTTGTTTACCACATTGAGGATTACAGATGGAAACTGAGCCCTCCTCACGCCCCGTAACAGACAAAGATAAAACGATTTACTGCCTAAAAATACCAGCAAACACATGTTTAGCTGCCACGTTCCGTCGGTCTGAAGTCAAGAAGTCAGACGGTGGATTCCAGAGCACAAAGAAAGAAGGAAAAAAAATCAATCCAATAAATCACTTTGTAAACATGAGAGGCTTCCAATGCTCCCAGTCTCCATATTGTTGAAGAAGAAATCACCAGTAGTACACCTCTCATCGTCTGCATCATCATCTTTGTGGATCCCATATCGGGGATTAGGTTCGGCATTTATTAGATGGATTTCAAACCTTGCCTGAGGGCAAATACAATGAAACAAACAATCATAACCCGGGTCTACTGGATACATATCAAGGCAGCACATGACAAATAGGCCTGTCAAAGCTTATTTTAATCTTTGTGGCTCAAAAAGATAAAGTCGCTCCTCGACAGCACTTGTTCATTACATCAATTGAACATGTTTTGAAGTATTAGCATTTAAAAGATCTGCTTTAACTGCTGGTACCCTACATTAAAACACCAAAAACCCAAGAATTTAGACGTATAGGGGGCAGATGCATTGTTTTTCTAACAGTATATTACCTTCATTAAAAAGGAAACCATTTGAATTTAGCATTATTTTTTTTTACAGAAATGTGTTTGAATCCTTTGTGCTACATCTATTTTGGAAAATGGGGCGTTGAGGATGAATTGAGGAGTCTCACAGACTGGAGAGTGAAGCTGCTGCGTAGTCTGGATGTACGGCAGCGGATACTTCTGTATCTTTTGTCCGATGGCAGCAGGGTGAACAGACTGTTGGCTCTGTGCAGTCGTTACACTACCGTCGACGGTACCAGTGATGTTGTGGGCGGTTTTAATCACCCGCTGTAGAGGATGAACCACGCCATGTCATGTTTCCAGTCAGGATGCTTTAATATTCTCTCTATATATGTAATATTTTAGTGTTAAAGCCATATTAGCACACACAGGCAAAGGTCAAACCTTGTGATTTAATTACGCAAACATCCCTTCAAATCTTGGGTCGTACACCTGTAATCCTTCATCGTTAGTTTAAAGCCGCCAAGAGAGATCCTCCGTCAATATTAATCGTTCCCCAGTAGAGCGAATACCAGCACGGTAATTGAGGACCTCATAGCTGTTTATTATCTGTGGAGACAAACACTCTGCAAAACCAAGTAACGCAATCATTTTAATGTGGCACTCCATGGAAAATAAAAGTTGACTGTTCCTAATGATTCAAGAAATCATCAGCTGTAAAGCCAGTGTTTGTCGACTCATTTAATTGGCCACAGGGACATTATCACAATTAGTTAGCAGCTGACATCTTCACTGTCAACCGAAGGGGGTTTATTAAACGTCTTTATTGTTGGGCTTGCACAAGTGGCAATCAGTGGTCATAGCTGAATAAGCCGAGTGAGCGAGCGCTTTCTCATACACATCAGAGGGTTTATTAATTCATAACCTCTCAGATGTTCCTGCAAATGAGGAAAAGAGAAAGGGAACGCTGACAAGAGCCAACAAGTCAAGACCGGGGATAAGAAGGAGTGAGCTTTCAAAAGGAGAGATACAAGAAAGCACTAAAAGAAGTGTGCTGAAAACTTCCTTTTTTTTTCCCCAGATAAAAGAGAGATTGCTTTACCAACCGATAACAGCGAGAAACAGAGTGAGTGGGGAGTAAAAGCTACTATATTTAGACGGAGAGAATGGCTTTCGATGGATTTGCGAGTATGGGGGGGGAGCTTTATAATTCAGACTGCTGCCAATTTTAACAAACTGCCAGCCATCCGGCGCTTGAACTTTGAGATATCATCAGGGATAAAATAAAAAAAATGGAAGAAAAAGTCGTAGATAAAAAATTAAAAAGCTGGAGTTGGAGCCAACAGAAGTCCAGCTTGCTGAGCTGAATCAGTAATTCTCAGAGGATTAGCAAAGCCATAACTGGCAGGCATCTTCAAAACACAAAATATTTTAAAAGGAGTTCAAAGCACGAGTGGTTTGAAATGTCTCGTAGCATTTAGTTCTTTTTCCTCATTTTCCGGATGCTACACTCTCACCTGTCACTCCCGACGCCTCTGCACAGGTTTGTGACAACAGACTATGAAGAGGACCCGCGGGACGACGACGTGGGCGATATGACTGGCGTGACCTCTGCCACTCGCCGCAGATTGCCTTGTAAAGTGTCAGATTTACAAAAGGCTGGACAGGGCGAGACACTCGGGCAGCCATTCATTAGAAAGCGATGTGCCTCTTGGTGATGGGCTCCGTCTCCGCACCTATTCTTTATTTTCGTGGCTCGGCCCCGTCAACGCCCCGCATTCAGCATCCGGCGTGTGCGCAGGTGGTGTGTGAGCTAATGTGAAATGAACAATCAGAAAGAGATCAGAGCAGGTGATATTCCTCCGCCACGTTCTTTTCTCTCTGAATGTCAGACCGGTATAAATCCTTTGCATATATCAAGTGATTTGAGCTGTGGTAGCCGTGAACCTTATTTTAGTGACACATCATCTTTGTCACATGCGGCGCTTCATCCAAAAGGCTAGTTTTTGTTGGAACCTAGAAGAGGGAGATGAATCAGACGTCTGAAGAGACTGTCATATTATAAAAGAGTGCGTGTGTGGAGTTGAGATTGACACATGTTGATGTTTCCGCCCCGATGTTCAGCTTTTCAAGGAACAGGGTGAAACTTAACGCCGAATGTAGCTCGTTTGTAGCACCGCTGTAGAAAATCGTGTTTAAAAAAGGAGCCATTTGTAACATAATCAACAGAATGTAAAGGAAAAAGTGTAAATGTTATGTCTACTGAAGTTAGCAATGCTAACCAGCCGTCCGGTAACACGACGGGATATATATGCCGGCTGTTCACTACATTTCACAAGTCACACGCTCAATGTCGAGAAAAGAAATATAAATATACATCTACATACTGTTACAACGAAGATGAGCTTAACTTGGAGTGATAGTTTGGGTTTTTTACTGCTAAACGGTACCGACAGCGAGACATATTTCATCCACATAAATAAGAATATATCAGTTTAAGTGTACGCTATATTTTGAACATATGCTGGCAGTTTACATCGCCGTCAGACAGCCAGTTCCTTTTTGGCACTACGTTCCCTCCACTGTACAATCTCGTATTCCTACGCTAAAGTGTAATGGTAGCTAGCTGCAGGTGAGGACGGCTAGCAAAGAGCTCTATATTCATCTACCTTTGAATTCACCAATTACACTTTTAAACGTCGAATACATGTTTTCTAATTACAGGCACTTTTTGACCTAAAGCCCGCCTTATCTGATGTGTGACACTGGTTCACGGGCTTCCTCTTGTTTAGCGTACCTGCTCGCGAACACAAGCGGCGATAACACGTCTCTGAAGTGTTTTAGTTCCGCAGTTGGGAAAGTTACAGTTCAAGTTGTACAATCTAAAATGTGCCACAGTGAAACACTGATGGATGGGAGGCAGGTGAGATTTCAGTGTGTCTTTTTTTTTTTCTTCTTGGGTCCACCCACCCAGCCTCTATTCACCAAGACATCACTCATCATCTGAAGGATATATCCATCCCATTGATTGAAATTTTTTGTCTCCACTCTTACTCAAAAAAGAAAAAAAAAAAATCATTTTCCCACAGCAAGGTCATTGAGTTGGAGTGAACATCACACGTTTGGTTTGTGATGAGACATTAAAAGAAAACTGGTGAGTCAGGGGAAATTGTATTGAGTCTTTCAGAGGGAAACGGCATTGAAATTTATAAGCGTGAAAATGAGGAGGGGTGGAATGGCGTGCTGTGGAGAGGGGAGGGCCGGAGTGGGCCACGCGCCAACATTAATGCCGCATCGAAACAAGTATATCTTCAAGATGATGCTTTTTAGATTGTTGTGTCTAAGCAGGATGAAAGCTGACGTTTTGATATTCATGTCGTCTCTCACTGGAGAACAGCCGCACTGCAACAACTTTAAAACACACTGAATGCATGTGCAGATATATCAACGGGAGGGCTGCGTTAACATCTCAGGTATATCCCCGACTCTAATCCTGACGTGTATTAAGGATATGCAAGCGGGAGTGCAGAGTAGAGCTGAGGGAGATATTTACTGATGCAAGCACGAGCAAAAAACAAAGTTTAAATCTTAGTGTTTATATCCATAAATGAATAAACAAGTTGTTCTCAGGGGGAAATAAAGGTCCAAGAAAACACTTTTTCAAGCTAGAAAAGGTGGCAGGGTCGATGAATTCTCTTCTGACTGGCTATATTTAATATTTAACTGCTTTCTAACTCACTTCTCCAAAGACATACAACACAACCCTGGCAAATATGATACAGAACAAGAGATGCATCAGAGATGGCCAGCAAGGTTAACACGAGAGACCGGCGCTGCGAGCTCGCACATCGAGGCCAAACGTTTTACCTGTTCCTGCAAGTCTCCCTCAGTGGCGCTTTTTTCCTCCCCTTTTCATGACCAGAAGGATAGTTCCGCCTCATTGAAGTTGTAAACATTGACACTCTTTGATACGAGTGGGAGGCGGCGTAATTAACGGCGCCTCGGACCGGAGAGAGCGTGTCTGTGTGGCTTCACTGAGTGAGAAGACGCTTTCCTGCAGCAACGGCGCCAAACAATGTCAGATATCTTTACAGCGACTACGTTCATTACGAAACTATGTTGGTGAGCCACCGCAGTCTAATTAATGGGTCAAGTGCAGGCGTGCGTCCCTTCTAACGCTATATCAGTTAAACTACTATATAAATAAGCATTATGCAAATACATTCTATAATAAAATACCAGCTATACACTGAGACATGCAAAAAAGAAACTGAACACACACAGTGGCTAAATAAACCAAAAGAGTCAGAAGCTCTGTGGACGGGTGTCACAGGGCCCCCTGGAGTCTGATTGGTTTCCTCTCTACCAGAGTCAGAAGCTAATTGGCTTATCATGGACACCCACAAGAGACTTCAAACGAGTACCATGAGACGCAAACAACCAAAAAAGAGACACAAAATGACAACAAAGAGACTCAAAACAGCCAAAAAGAGATGCAGAATGACTACAAAGAGTTGCAGAACAGCCAAGAAAAGATGCAAAATGGTTACAGAGAATAAAAATGACAACAAAGAGACGAAAATGACCCCGAAAAAGATGGAAAATGACTACAAAAGATTTAAAAACAGCCAAAGAGAAAAGCACAAATGACTGTAAAGGGATTCAAAACAATCAAAAAGAAAAGCAAGATGAGAAAGAGATGCAGAACAAGCTCAAAGCGATGCCAAATGAACACACGCCAGCCATACGTTTGATCAGAAATGGGCCTCGATGACACACAGATCTTAAAATCATTACTCGTTACCTCGTGAGTTGTTTTGTAATGAACTGCTGTGACTTACCTCCTTCCCTTCCCTCCACCTGATTCCTCTACTTGAACTCCTCCTTCAGACTGCGATTCCCTGCGTTCCCCAGAGACTCGCCTGCAATTGCTGCGTCCTGCTGGGTTTTTATTTGTCGGCGGAGGAAGCGGTAACAACTGCATTAGTGTCAGTAACAGCAAGGGAGCTCAAGCAGCATCTCTAGTTCAAAAACACAAGTCTTTCCCTTTTCCCTCTCTCTGTTGTGGCTTCTCTGCTGTCTGCTCTGTTGTCGGCGTCTGTTTTTAAATGGATTCCGTTTCCCTCCGTGCGACTGTGTTGAATATTTAGATGTAAACCTGTGGGTCCTTAAAGGAAAAAAAAAAAAAAAAAAGGAGGACTTTGATTTTGAAAAGATGTTTATCAGTCTGCTTTGCACGGATGCTGTAAAACTCCACCGTAGCAGCCGGAATCATCTCGGCGTGATATCACATTGTCGGCTTTGGTCAAGACAAACAAAAACGCCACAGAGGAAAGAAATAGACTCGCTATTCCTGTTTGTACCATTTCCCTTTAAATCCCCGGCCACACAGTGACAGTCCCGGAACCGGCATTACAAACTGTTTACTGATAAAGCGACTGGATTTAATGCGATGTTGAATTCAGACCTTCAGCTCAATTTTTGCCTTTGAAGGATAGAGGCAGCAGCCGATACGAGACCTTGGCCCTTTTCCTTTGTGGTGAGTCATTTCAGCGCGGTAAGCAGGCGCAGATCGGCTGCCTGGATGCTTCTATCTATTTTTTTTTCCTTTCTTTGACACAAAGGGACTGATTAAAAAGACAAAATTTATAGCCACCGGCGATGTGTTAATTCTTTGCACTCAAACAGTGAGAAGGATTTCTGCTACTGCAGCTGACCCTCTTTGATGTAATTGTGCTCACACACACACACAGCAGTGGACCTACAGTAGGTAAGTCCATTTATTTGGCCCAAACACCTTCGCTTGTGTAATAGTCGTGGCTTAGAAAATGATCTCTACGGAGCCTCACACAGAGGATTCGTGTCATTTAGTTTCCTGTCTGCTGTCCTCTTGATCAATGACTGCTCCCTGATGAAACCGAAATCAGCAAGTTCAGTTCCAGAGCCGAGTCGTAGCCCAGAGCATCATTTGTTTAAAACTCTTAACAATGCAATCGAACAAAGCTGCTCCCTAAATTTGACTAACTGGGGGTGCCAAACCCAATTCAAAGCACCGGTGCAACAGAATCCTGTCGCAGTTTGAGGAAAACTGAACTCGTTTTTTATAAAGATTGAAGGCTGTTCATCAGTATTTTGTGGAGAAAAGCGACTCAAAGCGTAGCCCACATCTCAAGGTCCTGAGGAAATTGAGTGGAATTGATGTTATCCTGCCCTTCCTCGCCTGTATAGCCTTGGTTTGTGTATGAAACACAATACCCTTATCGTGCTCTTATTGTGAATCTGCCAGGTTTGCAACATAAAAGACACAAAATATGAAGACGGGCAGCCCCCCCAGCCACCTATAGATTGGACAAATAACCAATGTGGAATCCGAGGGGAGAATATTCTCCGCAGCGTTCCCTCTGAACCAGATGAATGCAACATGAGTGCGGCTGCAGAGTCCCAGAAAGAGTAATGGCTGGCACATTTACAAGTTTCATGTTGTTAAGCTTGAGATCAAATACTTCACTTTATGTAGTGCTTTGGTCATTAATCTTGGCGGATTGCACAGACAGTGCCTTCCCTTTCCATTTTATTTATCATAGCTTCACGCCGGAGCCTCATTCGCCCCACCGAGCAGTAACCTTAAGCACAGCACTGCTTCACGTCCTTGCCTTCAGCCTCACCGCTCGTTTTAGGGTCACACATATTCTCTTTGTAACTATGTGAATATGATCTCTGAAAGGAACTATGTGGGGATTGATGATAGATCTCATTGACACCTGTAGTAAAAACTGCGAGAGCCCGGTGTGCAGGGACGGAGTCAGAGGGGTGTCAGACGGCCCCCCTGGGCTCTCATTGGTGTCCTCTCTACCAGTGTCACAAGGTAATTGGCTTATCATGGACCGCCACACAGAGACTTCAGACAAGTACGACGAGACACAAACAACACAAAAACAACAAAGAGGGCAACAAAGCGATGCAAAAGGCGACAAAAAGATCTAAAGATGCAAAAAAAAAGGCTACAAAGACACAAACAACCAAGAAGAGACAACGGGGCAATGAAGAGATGCAAAATGACCACAAAAAGATCCATAAACAGCCAAAGAGAGATGCAAAGTGACTACAAAGAGACACAAAATGGCTACGAAGAGACACAAATCAACCAAAAAGAGACACAAAATGGCTACGAAGAGACACAAATCAACCAAAAAGAGACACAAAATGGCTACAAAGAGACACAAAATGGCTATAAAGACACAAAACAACCAAAAAGAGATGCAAAGTGACTACAAAGAGACACAAAATGGCTGCAGAGAGACACAAAACCACCAAGAAGAGACAACAGGGCAATGAAGAGATGCAAAATGACCACAAACAGATCTAAAAACAGCCAAAGAG
>OMLP01000225.1:2438-29940 GCA_900302685.1 Spondyliosoma cantharus | reverse complement strand
CTGCTAAGAGCAAGTAGGAGAAGAAGGAGACGAAGAAGAAGAAGGAGACAAAGAAGGAGATGAAGAAGGAGACGAAGAAGAAGGAGATTAAGAAGGAGATGAAGAAGAAGGAGACAAAGAAGGAGGAGATGAAGAAGGAGACAAAGAAGAAGGAGATGAAGAAGGAGACAAAGAAGGAGGAGATGAAGAAGAAGGAGACAAAGAAGGAGGAGATGAAGAAGGAGACAAAGAAGGAGATGAAGAAGAGAAAAGAAGAAGGAGATTAAGAAGGAGATGAAGAAGAAGGAGACAAAGAAGGAGGAGATGAAGAAGGAGACAAAGAAGGAGGAGATGAAGAAGGAGACAAAGAAGAAGGAGATGAAGAAGGAGACAAAGAAGAAGGAGACAAAGAAGAAGGAGACAAAGAAGGAGGAGATGAAGAAGGAGACAAAGAAGAAGGAGATGAAGAAGAAGGAGACAAAGAAGGAGGAGATGAAGAAGAAGGAGACAAAGAAGGAGGAGATGAAGAAGAAGGAGACAAAGAAGAAGAAGGAGATGAAAATAGAGAGGCAGCATATCACCGGAGTAACTGCTAACGTAACTGCTGCTTGTTAGCCCAGTTAGCCATGCAGCTAGCTGGGACTGCTGGTGTTTACACTGCCAGCACAGGAGCTCAGGGCCCCACAGAGGAAATGGTTTCAGACCTGGTGCTAGCTGGTTAGCATGCTAACTTCAGTAGATATTATCTTTAACACAAAACATACAAGCAGACGTCTTTGACATGATGTCATTCTGTTGGTAATTTATAGTTTTTTGAATGTTTTTCTACGCTGCAGCTTGAAATCATCCGTCTTTTTAAAATACAAAATCGTGAAGTCATCTGTCATGTTGGCCGCGCGGAGCAGGTAATCGGTATCGGTACAGTATTGATCATTACCATAACAAGTCATGATCATCATATTTGGTTACAGGCGGCCAGGCTTTATGGGAATTTTTCTAATTAACAACCAGTTGGCTCTGGGTTTCCAGCTTGACCATTTAAAAAGCCAATGAGGAAACAGAGAAAGCACATCTCCTATTAAGAACTTTCTCTATCACCTGACACGGGCCTATTAAATATACTGCAGTGGTGCAGCCATAACAACACACACACACACACACACACACACAAACAGCCTCCCTTCCTTCCCTTCTCTCTGACAGCTGGCCTGAAATGACAATTTTAAAGCCTAAATGTTAAAGATTTGGAAAATCACTTAAATCTGATTACCTATCAGCTGCAAATCACCACGCGGGAAACTTTATCGACCGCGGAGAGTGAGAAAAGAAGTTAAAATACATCTAGCGCACACATTTTGACAAATGCGATGATAAATGGAAGTTAACTGGTGGACGGAAAAAATAAGTGTAGGAGTGCGGCTGCCTGCTGCTGTCTTTTTTAGAGGGAAAAAAATGTTTTCAAAGATATTAACACTATCCATCACTTATGTGTCACCATTACTCATGCATGATCCATCAATCAGATTAGCTATCATGCTGCTTCTATAATAATGTTTACTGATGGTGCGCCCGACGGAGAAAAAAAAAAAATATATATTACTATACTTTATCAAAAAGGTGTTAAATAAAGTACAGATGCTGCAGAAAAAAGGGAGGAAACGCAAACACAGTGACGAGCAGCTCACTTTGTATTGTCGACACTTTCACGCTTGTTTTAGTCACTTGACGACGATCGCTGTCATCAATTACCAACAAAACTGGCATCAAAAAACATCCAGGACAGGCAACGCAGCGCTCAAAAAAAACACTTCAGACCATCAGACAGGGGTCCAATCAACGCTGGCAACAGACACAATTAATTGGACGGGCGTTTGACTGCCCCTGACAGTCAAGGTTGTTTCTTTTTTGTGTAATTTGTTGTGTTTTTCATATCGTCCTTCCCTCAGTATCCAAAAAGCAGCAGCAGAGCTGCGATGCCTCGTAGACCTTTTCCCTAAAATTTAAATGATGTGCCTACTTTCATTTTGTTCAAAATTCCTCTGATAACGTGGTTTTGTCAGGACGATATTCAGGCCACCGCTGATGGAGTAATGCAGAGGGCAGCTGTATCTCCTGCATCAGCATCCGCCGGACGAGCTGCAGTGTTTATTTGGCCTTCGTGGGGTCACGTTATCTGAATGTTGATGCTGATTGTGCACCTCAGTTCCTGAACTTATCGATTGCTGGATCTGATTCTTATTTTTTTTTGGCAGAAAAAACTGTAAATATGTTGAAGTTGAACTTTTTTTTTTATAAAGTAAACTGAGCTTGAATTAAGGCAACTTTTTTTCTCCTGAAAAATTACATCTGTATGCGATTAGAGAGGCTCTGTGGAGCTTCTGTGTTGTGCTGGAAGACGGTCATTAGTTTGCGTTAGTGGACTCCGACAATAGCTTATGTTGCTCTCTTCTGTTGTTTGTGGAATGGAGAAGTTTGGGGCAAATCCTTCACAAAGAAATTCAACGGATAAGTCAAGTATGAGCAAAGAGGTGCAGCTCAGGCGGGAGAAAGAAGCTTAGCAGCTAGCCGTCACTCACCACAGCCGTGTTGTTCATTATGCATAACTTTAACAGGTGTAATTTGTAAGAAATGGACATAATTTGAAGGTAGAGGACAGCATACCACTAACTGCTGCTGAATAGATTCCTTCATTAGCATGTAGCTAGCAGTATCTTTTCATCTGACTGTGCGAATTGAAGATTTATTCAAGTGTGTTTCACGATGAGTTAACGATTAAGCTCGTCTTAGAGAAACCTGAATTCAGACTTTGCTCGGTTGTATTTTACTCTCTTTACATTTTGGGGGTTTATTTTGTTGATTTATGAGACTAATAGCAAACTCTTGTGGCACAGAGTGGTGTAAAGAGATGGGATGCAGCGGAGATAGCTTGTTAGCATGTAGACATCTCTCCAGCACAGCACATAACGTCAATACTGTTGTTAAATTTTTAATGTTTCAAACTAAAAGTCTGGCCATATCTAACTAGACTAGCTGTAGAGACTGAACACCTTTTTGTACCAGGCTGCAAACATGTTGTAAAGACATTTTAACCTAACCATGAACAAAGATGATCAATTATTATGTTTTTTCCTCAACACGTAGAAGACAAAAGCATTCAGTAAGACAGAAATGTGATTTTTAGGAGCAGGTTTGTCACAAAGGACGAGGTATTGTGTCATTCTTTGGTGTTTCATCCCGTCTTCGGATGAGCACCTACTAATCTTCATCGGAAATCGGGAACAGTGCTGACAGCAAGCCGAGCTTTCTCATCCGCTCCAATTAGAGCTGCAGTTTGTGTTATTTGGTTTGGATTCAGAAGGTCTGCGATTCAACAGACTACGGTAACACTTCCCGTCACTGCTTATCAATTAAACCTTTCAACTCCTCCAGCAGTGTGACAAAAAAGCAAAAGATGGATCAAACAGGGTCACAATAGTCGCTTGTTAGGTACAGAAACAGCTTATTAAAAGCTGTGTTATTGAGAATAATAAAAAAAAAAATTTAAATATTAGCTTTAATAAGCTTATCAAAGACCCTGCAAGGACATTTCAGGCGACATTTCATCTGCAGGAGCAAAAGAGGTGCTACGTTTTCTTTCTTCTTCTCGCAGCAGATTTGGCATTTGCAAATAATTTAAAAAAAAAAAGAAAAGAAAAGCAAAGTAAAGAGAATCTGGTGTCAGGAGCGGAAAAGGCTGGTAATTGTGCTGGAGGTCTGATGGGAAGTTACGTTGGCATGCAGTGCACCGCGGTCCACATGTTGGGCAGGCAGCTGTTTGTAGCAACAGCTGAGCGGGGCAGGTGGTATTTTAGTCAAAAAACACTTTGAAACAGTCGACTGGTCGGAGCGAGGATGTCACCGACTGGCGTGATATCAGCCTGTTCCACAACTCATTAGTCAAGGTACAGAGACCAGCCAAACATCTGTGGAACATTTTAATTCCAGCCCCAAATCAGCAGCTTGGACCTGTACTGCTGCTTCCAATGACCTCCCGCCTGCTTCCGCCGCCGCAAAATAACACATGACTATACAGTGAATAAATCCTCTGTCCCTCATTTCCCCTCAGCTTTAAGCCTCCCTCCCCCCCTCGTCGCTCAGCTGCCCCCATATTCCAGCAGCTACTTCCCGAGCCCAAGGCCACGGTGTTGATATTGCTTACCCAAGTCCCAATGAGCTAATTAAGGGGGCTGTTTCTAAAGTGCTCTTGCGTTTTGTTTATTTGTGTATCACCGGAGCCCCACAAATTACACAGACCAAAGGCTTGTCTGAACTTTTAATCTAATCACGCCTACCGCGAGCCCCCGTTTCCTGGTGTCAGTTTGCCTTAATGAGGCCTGGTCTGAGCCGTGGCCATTAGTGGAGCTCAGTAGTGGAACAGTACCGCGACGAGACAGGCCTCGGCACAATGCTGCCACAGAGCCTAATCCCCGGTTGCTCCCTGTGGACCGGCAGTCATGAAGCAAGTTGTAAAAAAAAAAAAAACCCAGCTGTGCCGAACACGGATGACATTTTGAAAACATACAGTATCTGGGCGGCAAATTAAAGAGATGAATGCATTAAAAGCAGCACTTAAACGGTGTGGAAATGACTGCCAGGTGCGGCGCCGTTAGATTATTGAACCATTTCCTTGTGACATAAGCACCCGGGTAAAAATCTGGGTTCAGGCGATGTCAGTGAGTTGTTGAGTGCACAAACTTTCATGTATAATTGGCATATTAATGCAGGGAGGTGTTTATTATCATTGACAACGTTACGCTTTAATGCCACTTACCTTTTTATATCTGCTCGCATTCCCCTGAACCGGCAGTGTGTTTTTTTTTCTTTTTTTTTGCCTCGGACAGATGCACTAACATCCCCATTAGAACAATAATCATGTGGAGAAGGTCCCTACACTATTCATTTCTCCATGCAACTTTCATTAATTCAAATTCTGAGAGAATTTAGTGCACTTTCCCATTTCCAATTTGAAGTGCTTTGAATTCTGCTCACTGCACCCGTTTCTGTGTCATCAGCCCACTCAGAGCCTGAATAATTCATAACAATATTTATTAGCACTCTGAGGTACAATTAGATGAATTGGGATTAAGAATTGGCTTGTCTGTGGAAAGAGAAAGTGGAACAGCTCTGCCGATGGATTTGGGCAGGCGTAGCTCTAAAACATTATCAAAATAAAGCCAAGCGGATTAATTCCCTTTCTCTGCCGTTTTCTTTTTTTTTTTCTCCTCTCCTTCTCCCCTCCCTCTTGTGTTTAAAAGAACATACTTAATATTCCATCTGCGAGAGTAAATCAGAGATGACAAGTTAAAACAAGGGCTGTGCAGGGGCCGCACGCTTTTACTTAATCTCCAATTTTCAGGGTAACATACATTTGTACCAAAATCCTCATAAAAATGACGGATGTATCTTTTCATTTGAGGCCATGATTTTACATTTCTTCTGCGACTGACCCCAGGAAGTGGCTGTAATATGTTTCTACCAGATCTGCAGGAGAGCTCGATGAACAGCACCAAACCAAACGCCAAAATGAATATTGGCTGAGCACGTTTTCTGCAAAACCACAGATAAGTTAAGACTGAAGGTTTCTTGTTCTTGTGTTAACTGTACACTCTCCACTTTTAGGGTTAGGGGAGCATCGTGGTCCGGCTTAAGATACTTGTTTTAGCTCCACGATCACAGATGGAGAAGTTCTGACTGTTTGACACGACAACAATGGATGGAAATATCCCCGGGTGTCCTTAAAAACATCCAGTGGTGTGACTCGAGCTGTGGTCAACTAATAACAGCTCCGCCATCCCCTCCGCCTCTTGATGTCAACATTACGGCGATGCACCCGGAAGCTGTTAGCCAACCTGCTATTACACAGCAGAAGAAGAAGAAGTGTGATGTGCTGCAGGGCTAGGGGAGAAGGAGACTAATAGTACACACACACACCCTTTTAAAACCCACAATAGTGCCTTGAAGATGACCCATCAGGACGCTTATGCAGAACCAAACAACGCCGCCCCAGCGTGTGATTCTGGACAGCATGTCAGCATTCCTGAAGCAACAGAGGCCGAAGATATACTCGCTTTTAACAACACATCCGGGCGTGCATGAGTGCGGTCCTGTGAATCCTGCAGCTGGTCCACTCCGTGTGCGAACATTTACTACCGGACGATGAGGTGGAATAAAGGTGCAACGTGCCGACCCTGGACAGGCTGTGTAGAAGAAGCTACACGCCGACAGTAACACAACTTAGTAAGCCGACATCTTTGCCGTCGTCTTCCTACATCACAGAGTCAGACTAGATACAGATTACTGTGTAAAAACCTGGAGGCTACCTGCGTTATCCACTGCATCCACATACCTGCTCCCCCCTTCAAGAGCAGGGCTCAGATGCTTGACAGACAACATTAATCATGACTGACAGTGATGTTAACATTACCTGCACATCCGCAGCCCCTGATAACGTTACACTGACGTTAGTTGATGTTGGCGCGATGGTCTGCACGTTCTCCTGGTTTCTCTCAGCCGCTTTGCTTCTGCTTCTCGTTGTCTTAATTCTCAGCGGAACAGCGGCTGCATTGATGCCAGTAAGAGTCCAGAATTACTAACATTACCTGCACAGACGTGATGTGGCGTGAATGCAAAAAGGGCAGCTTCATCGTTGCACCAGGTGAAGCAGCTCCTAAAGATCAGATTCTTGAGCCATCTTTCACGTCAAATCACCCGTCAAACGTGTACTTTCTATTTAGTTTCACTCTTGTTTTCATCGGTGTCGTCGACAACATTAACGCTAATAGCAAATGAAGCGGCCCACAAAAGGAAACGATCTCAATAAGGAAATGAGTGCCACGGTACTCGACATTAATCTGTATTTGTGTAAATTGAAACCAACCTCCGTGACAATGTAATTCTACGAGCTGCTCTGATGAAATAAAAGAAATTCACACTATGGGGCTCGCTGATTACCTGAGTCACCCCCGTCCATCCTCAGGTCACGTCACCGGCCTTGATTTTCCAGCGCTAACAAATTGTAAAAAAAAATAACTTGTTTTTTCCACCGAGGCGGAAATGAAAAATATATGAATTATAGCTTCAACTCTAAACTCATTATCTCGCGGCGCACAAATAGAAAAAAATAAAGCTGTGACGAAGTTAGTCAGGCTGGAAGGGAGAGAGGATCGGAGGTTTCTATGAAAAATGTTGACCTTAAACGCATGACCCATCCGCTCGGCTCAATTGTTTTTTTTTTTTCTCCTTCTTTTCTCCCTCATCCCCAATTAAAGGAGCTTCCGTCTGCCCGTCTCTGTAACGGATGAAGCCAGCAGTTCTTGAACTCTGCGTTAATTAAACATAAGTGCACGTCTCAGTGTAACTTACGGCGGTTCACGGTCCCTCCTCTATCCAGATAATATCCCCTAACTCCTCCGGGTCATCACATCTCCACATGTCATCACAAACAGGGACTAATCTCCGGGTTTTTATTCAGGTAAAAAGGCACGCTGTTGTTTTTATAAAACGTACCTGGAAGCTCTTATGCAACACTCGAAGCTCGACGGAGGCCGGGGCCAATTTATTTGATGTGCGTGTGTGTGCATGTGTGTGTGTGTGTGTGTCGGCAACAAGCTGACTGTGCTGTCAATTAAAAATCCTCGAGCTCATCCTGGGAGTTCAGCTCATTAGGATTCATCCAGAGCTAACTTTTATCCTTTATTTTAGACGTTTTAGGTATTAAGCTGCATATGTGTGGGCAAAAATCGAGCTGTATCAGGAACCGGTGCATAAATACAGGCTTACAGAGATCTGTAAGCTGAATATATCGAGTGTGTGTGAGCGTATATCCTGTAGCATGCAGAGATGTAAAGTCAACTCTTTGGCTCAGCTGTTCTGAAGAAGCTCGGCTGCAGACAGCCTCGAGCAGGTTATCACAGCCGGACAAAGAGCGGACTGCACTTTGTGAGCGTCGTGTCGGGATGGTAACACCGGAGCAATCAGTCCAACCCAAACCTTGATCTGTACCCTTCACCCTAACCGAGGGTTCGTGCCTAAAAACCTGAACATGATCTCTAAAAAATATAAAACATAATTGGTGTGTAAAATGTGTAAAATCTCACACGAGTTCAGCAAATCTATGATCTCGCACTGACTCATCAAATATGACTTTGAAGATTTATTTTAAAACATTTTGCTCACCAGTCTGATAAAGAAACATTTCAGGACTTTGGTTTTTCAGTGTTGCCCTTTGCTGTATGTTTCCAAGCGGTGTTACTGTTGCCGCCCTGGTCAGAACTACAACTAGATCGCTTTCCGTTTTTTTCCTCAGAGTAGCAACCAGGCTACAGATCATTTTGTTTATGTCCTTTCGGTGATTGAAACTGAAAGCAAATTTTGATCTATAGAGTCAAAATCATGAGTCTTATAGTCGCTATGAAATCAACATCTAATGTATAACGATAAAGCAGAAAACGTCTCTTTTGCGAGTTCTCCTTCATAATCAAGAGCCTTAAAACCACTCTTTGGTGCTTGGACTTGAAGTCATCCACTTGTCCCTCGCGCTTTTATCACCCATGAATAAATTCTTTGAACTCAGTCGGTCGCAGTTTGAACTGGTGATTCAAAGAGAGCTCGGTGTACATCCCGGCAATAGAAATGTTCCTACAGTCGCCTCGCACCGTCTATTTCAAAACTGAATAAAAGTTTTACTTTTTGAAACGATTTAACCCCGATTACTTAACCGCTCTGTGCACAATGATACTTTGAATTTGCAGCGTTAGAGGCAGATTTTCTGATCGGAACAGACGGTAACACCTGGTGCCGCCTCGGCCTCGTAGACAGAAAATAACGTTTCACACAAATGTCAGTCTTTGCTTTGTTAATGCCATTCAGGCTCGCTCGCATGTAGTTTTTTCTGCTGTGTGTTTGCACGAGTCGACCACTGCAGAGCAGGAAACAGATCTATTTAATCTGTTTTATCAAAAACCCAGTAGGCTCTAACCTGGTCGGGGCTTCTGCAGGCCATGGAGGTACAAGGCTCTTTGTTATCAGCCGAACAGTGGTGGGTAAACACAAGATAAAGAGGCTGAGTGAGGCTCTGCCATGTCTGTTTTCCCATCTTGTCAGTTAGAATGACTCAAGCCATTAAGGCAGTTACCACAACATGCTGACAACATGTTCGGATGCCACCTGGACCCAGATGTGCCTCAGCGGTGGGTAAATGGAGAGAATGATGGAGAGGAAGTTTAGGGGCCATGTCTGCGCCAGCATATGCCCCAACCTGCGCGTCCTATTACTCTTCCTCTGATAGTCCCTGCCTGGCTCGCAGCGAGAGACAGAGACAATAAGCCATTGTTATTCTTTATGAAGAGGACACAAAAAGCCACAATGAAAGAAAAAAAAAAAAAAAAAAAAGTGGAATCACGGTGAAGTCCTTGGCAACTCGGTCGCATTTTTCCCAGTGTCGTCTTTTGATGTGCGCCGCGAATTGAAAAAGGCAAAAGGTATTGTTGACGGCTGCCCTTTCCCGCGCCTGAATAGCGGAGTACATATTTTCGTACAGTGTCTGTGGCTCAATGAAAGCGATCGCTTGGGATTGAGGTTTTGTTTGTGCAGACAATCGCCGGTTCTGTGTAGAATAGACTGGGGACATCGGGATCATAAAGAACAGAGCGGCGATGAGCACGGAGACAACAAAAGCCCCCTCGCACTCTTATCCCATCTGTGGCGATACAGAAAGGAAAAAAAAACAAAAAAAACAATGGAGGATGAGCGCGATCGCTGCGTCCAACGGAATCATCCGGAATATTCAACCCCATGTCACTCAATCTCATCTGTGCACATCGCAGATGAGACTCTCTCGCCGTCTGAGCCTCAGTGTCTCTCTCTTTCTCTTCCTCTTGTATTAAGCAGAAGGGTATCAAGCAATTACAGACCAAGGTCTCCACTCAGTTGGGGATTCTTTCATCTCATAAAGTTTTACTACAAAGACTGACAGTGACCTTCACGGGGTCAGAGAATCCAGCAAGAGGCATCCAGTGCCTATTTAAAACGACACAGACTCTTTATGGAGCCTTCAGAGAAGATTTAGTGGAATAACATGATTTAGATAATAATGTTGATAGAGAAGGAGCCGTGTCAATGTTACCGCATGAACACAATGTCAAGCTTAAAACTAGTTCTTTACTAATGCAGTCGTGTCAAAAGTCAATGTTAATCACGATTTGCCTCGCAAGTGTTTTTTGTACGGCGGCGAACTTGCAGGGAAAACATTTTGCAACTAAGAGAGAGTCTTTGCATCTAAAAAAGTTTAAATTTGTACGTGTTATATGAACCATGGAAGGGGATGGTGACATCATGACAACCAGAACCAAAGCGGCCAAGCCAGAGACCAACGTTCAAGACGGTTTGCAAGCGCTAAACGTCAGGAGACATCGGGACATTTCCCGTCATGTTCGTGACGCCAAACCTTGATAATTTGAAGGAGTTGTACAGACATTTTCCAGTGGCAAGATGTTAACATGACAACAAGCTGTGCTACTGGCGACAAATCTGGTTACTTGTGATGAAAAGACTGTATGTCGAAACACAGTCTGGAACAGTGGTCTCTGGCTTGTCCGTATTCTGTTCCAGTTGTAACGATGCCACGGCCCCTCCACCTCCCGATACGAATGTTTTCCTGACCTTAACCAAGTGTTTTTTTGTGCCACCCTCTGCAAGACCATAGGCACATCATTGCCACAACATAAAAATTCAAAATTGTACCTAAAGATATGTAGAGATGTGACAAAGAAATGGTCAGTTGTATTTTGGCGATGGGGTCGTTTCTAAAGCTTTTCACAAGCAAAATAAATTCCAAAAACTGACTGTCTAGTCAATAAATTTGTTAAAAGTCTAGTCGGAAGTCTTCAATTGTCTTAAATTCACAATAATGATGTTAGAACCTGTACAGGTTTGGTATTCCTGCCTGATAAATAACTTATGGTTGTCAAGAGACCGACTAATAGACTCTTCTTTTCATTACTCGATGGTGGGATGGAACAAATAATCCTCCTGTGTGGACAGAGGTGAGCGCCTCTCTGTATCTCTACCTCAGCGTTGTTAATGTCATTGGCAGAGACACGGCCTCCTGTGACTGCCGCGATGCCACTGCACTTAAAAAGGGTTTAGAGCACAAATCAATCACCGTAGTCTGACAAATGAAAAGTATCACAAACTTAGACTTTTAATCTGCCAAACAATCTGGGCTAGGTCACCTCTCTGATTTGGGGAAGATTTTGTCACTTTTTCAATCTACCCCACAGGCTATCTTCATCTTCCCCCAACACGAGGCCAGTGGGGGCTTGTTTCTCAGTGCTAGGCCACCCAGGGGAAATGTAATTCCCTTCCTCTGGTCGGTCAGGGGAGCGAGGACTACGAGGAGGAGGAGGAGGAGGAGGGATGCTGCCTGGTTCCCTGATTAGGAGCTGAGGATGTGACTGGCTTGTTGCCGGCGTGTTTTCACACACCCCCGTGCATGTTTAAGGTGATCAGAAAGGCTGCCGTAGCGCTCACGCCGCGCCACATAAAGCAAAACAAATGACCAGCTGTGAATCAAGGGTAAGGTGGGGCGAGCATCAAACGCTCGCAGCCCTGCCACTGCCTCCCCACCCGCTGGTGTGGTTCACCCACCCTCCCCTGCGCCTGCCTGCAGGGCAGTGGCAGTGTATGATGGAGAAGGTGGGTTAGGGAACAGGGACCCCTCTCTGTCCATTACTCATAAGCGTCCTGGTGTTTTCAATCCCCATTCACAATAGGGTTTTTGAGTGATCACACACCAAACACCATGATCACATACTGAACTGATTATAGTGCGCTGCGAGGGGGGCCTGGCTGGGGGCAAACTCGGCTGCTGTAACCTTTCACTGCACAGCTCCTGCTCCTTCACACTGCAGCTGGACGACGCCATTAGCGGGTGACTTGTGAATGTTTGCCGGCGCCTTCAGGTGAGTGCGTTGGCATTTTCACAGTCCCCTCTCTGCTGTTCCCTACTCGCTTATTGCTTTAAAGATAATTACAATCTCGTTGTAATCAACACGGGTGTTATTTTCATAGTTTTTGTTGCCACCATCCCTCCCGTCGTCTATAATAACATCGTGCATTGCCACATTCCCTTGCCTAATTCCTGAGCTTTGGATGGTAGCTGAAAGACTGAGACTCTGTTTCTTTCACGGGGTGGCTGGAGGCGCTCTAACACAGGTTTGGGAGGTCAGACATCTGGAAGGAGCTCAGAGTATAACAAGTGCGCCTCTGCATTGAAAGGAGCCACTTGAGGTGGTTTGGGTATCTGATTAGGATGCCTCAAGGATGCATCCAACTGGGAGAAGACCCCTAGGCAGGCCCATAAACCTCTGCAGGTACTACATATCCCATCTGGCCTTGAATACCTCGAAGTCCCACAGGAGCGGCTGGATGAAGTGGCTGGGAAAGAGGTCTTGTCTACCTCGCTTAGCCTGCTGCTACCGTGACCCGAACCCAGATAAGTGGAGGGAAACAGATGAATAGATCTGTGGATTGCACATTTTTTGGGGGGAGTTATTTGCTTTAATCTGAGAACTAATATCCCTTTCGCACCGGGACACACCAACATCTGGCCTTTGTCTTCAATAGAAATGGGAACAATTGGCATTCAATCTGGTGTCAAATGACTCTGCAGTAGTCCAGCTCTGTATCAAGGCCGGTGATTTGTTAAGTCTTTTCCATCTGTCTCGGTTCAGGTGGCACTCGATCATTGCTCTGAGTTTGAAAGAGAGACTGAAGTAAGAGTCTTGCCAGCCGCCTGATCAGTACGACTTACATACTTACTACTAATCAACTTTAGAAAGAAACGATGCGTCTAATGCTGAATTTTATTAGACTTTTGAGAACAAGTTTAACGTCTTCTGGATGTAGTCTGTTGGGTTTTTAAACGACCTTCCAGATTTGCCAAACAAACCAAACATTGGAGAAAATCCACGACCCAAACCGTCTGCTGCAAACATCATTCACAGTTTAGATTCTCTGGTTACGCTTTGACCTGCTGTACCAAAACAATTTTTCCTGTGCAGTGAGGGATTTATTATTATTTCCAACTATTTGGGTGTGCTAACGTTCAGTTTGGCCTCCAAATAAATTCTGTTTACAACTTGAGTAATTGAATGCTGAGGTTTTCGTGACCCGTTGGGACTTCTTTGTCGCAATTTGGACGTGTTCTCAGAAAACCGTCCTCAGGAGAGTAAGGACAACATTTGTGATTTGTTTAAATAAAATATGTAATATGGAGGAAAACCCTTCTTGAGTTGGTGGTGGCCAACTATCTTTCTCTAGAATTGCCTTTTGCACCATCAACAAATCATGAAATGATTTCCCATTTTGTCCTGATGGTACATTGGTTTCTTTTGCTGCCATCTGTCCCCTTGTGCATAAAAAAATCAGCTGATCTGAACCATAGCAGCGTCAAATAAGAGTCAGTAACGTTGTTTTGATTTGGAAGGCATCGAAAATGTGACGCATTTTGTCATTTACAGCATTTACTGTATATTTTAGTGAGTACCATCAACGTAACTGATGGAACTTATGACAAATGCTACAAAAATTGGACCCAAACTCTAATAAACTGTAATTATCCTTTAACAAATCCTCACTACACCATCTAACATGTCCTGCCATGTTGCTGATGTTTCATGAATCTGTTATCACAGCAGCCTTTTCCTGTAAGTATGTGTGCGTGTCTCTGGACGACGCTTCCTCAGCCAGCGTCTCGCCGATTAATCCGGCAGATTCTCCTTCAATATCCAATGGCACCAATACATTTTAATGTAGCCTGAGATCTGGGGATGAGACCTGTCCTTAAAACCTATGTCTCCCTCCGGGCTTAAAGGAATGTGTGTCCTCTCTCGGCGTAATTGAAAAAGATGGATCTCACCAAGTGTTTCACCGACGCAACGGGGAGGAATTGGATTGGGGAAATGTGTTCGGTATCATATTGCTATGTATGTGTTCGCCAGCGGCCTCGCACACAGTTGGTGAGAGCGACGTGTTTCCGCTGCCCATATTGAGAGGCAGGAAAACAGAGAAGGGGAGACATTTGCAATTTTATTACTACTTTAATGGGTTTCTCTATCATTCAGGAATTGCACTTTCTAATGCATTGGGCCCATAAATACAAGGTTCAATAGACAGCCGCTCGGCTCTCCTCATTATTCATACATTCAAACAAATTAGAACAGAAGGTTGAATAAAATATGCTGTCCATTTCCAACGTGACACCATCAGAACTTGATCATGCATACAATCTAATCGGCAGGCATACTACGAAATGTAATATCTAAAACTTGCACACAGCGCGGCTACACGTGTACTAATCATTTGTAATGTCACCAGAATAGTCTCGACTGATTATCGAGGTGAAAATTGGTCCAGCTGCAACTCCTTCAATCATATAATGAGGGTGTAATGTTGGTCTAAGCACTAAATCACCAGGTATGATACGTCGGTGAAGTTGTGATAATACGACGAGCGGGTTCACCGGTGTCAGTCTCAGTTTCCGCAGATAACTTTACCTCCCCCGATTTTTTTAGGAATCAAAGTGTTTTATTTACCTGCTCAGTTTGATTTCCGGTGATGGCTCTCAGAGGGACACTTAGAAGAGTGAAGTGGAAATAAACACTCCAAAATAAAAGTTTAGATGATTGTTGTTTTGGCGTTGTTGGGTGATGCTCACTGTGTTTGTCTTTATTGATTTTAGAGTCGGAGCTTGTTAAAACCGGTTGGTGCAGGTTTAGATCTGGCAAAAGGAAAGATGCTTTGAAACAACTTCTTTTTTTTTTTTGTTTTCAGGCAGCTGGTTTCTGTGAATCAACTAGTTAAACATAGAATAAAATAGAAAGATGATTGGCAACCGTTTTAATATCGATAACTGACAAAACACCTGCAGGTTCCAGCTTCCTTTAAATTACTAACTGTTATTACAAGATCATCATTTAATTTATTTCAATCGTCTCAAAGGTGCTGAGATATAAACAGACACAACTAAAACCATCAAGAAAATCAGGCGGTAACATTACAGGAAGTGAAATTGGACGTAAAATGAACCGTCTTAGAAGTCAGAGTTGCATAAATCGACAATGAGTCAGATCAATTAATTAAATTAAACGAGAAAAACACGTTAATAAGAATGAAGGCAGTAACAATCATTATCAATGAGATTTGCTACTAAGCTTCAGAATGAGGTGGTTTGTTAACATCGGGTGATGATGCAGCTGAAGATGTTGTGTGTGTATTTTTTTGTTATTGTCAATAAGTCCATAAAAAAACAGAACAAACAATCCACTAGTGCATCTTTTAATACCTTGACCTCCTTCGACCCTGTCTGGAGGCCCACTGGCTCCAACAGAACATCTTAAATCTTTAAAAATGTTTCATAAATATCTAGTTTAACACACAAGTTTTGTTACTCAAACTCGACAAAATAGTGTGTTTGTTGGGGATTATTGTAAGTGGATGGTTAACCTCAAGAAAAGGTTGACAGGGTGACAGTTTCATGTGGATGTGAAAAGAAAAATAGCACATATGAACTGGGATTTCTTCGGAAAGGACTCGACATTTTCACGTGTGAATTACAAACGCTCGCATGAGATTAGCTTCGCTCACATGTGGGTTAGTATTTCCGTACGTAGAAACATGTTTGTTGCTGCAGTATTTCAGGCAGTACGGAGGATTGAGGGTGTGAGCTCGTCAACATCGGCGTGTTTTTTTTTAAGGTTTCGGATATAAACTGAGCTGGCAGAGTGTTCGGAGATGCACCAGCTGTAGTTGGAACAGGATCATCGTGTTGCTGCATTTGTTCGTTTCACTGGTTTTACTGACAATAACAAAAAACATAGAATATCACCGGACTTATCAGTTATTTTCCAAACTTAGTATATGTGGAGTCAAACTGTGGGAAGACATTTAACGTATTCAACCATGACGGTTGCGTGTTTCAAGGATTAGCCCATCTGAAATTAAGTTTATAACTGAGAAGGTAATATAAGGTTTTACTCTCTTAGTTATATATTTTTTTTCTTATTGTTGCAGATATATAAGCAGTAGACAGACATCTCGAATCCTCCACTGTCTAACTGTGGTTCATGTCAGCAGTGAAGCAGTGACTTCCACCTGTCTCTCCGCCAGTAAGTGACAGAAACTATAATGATTTCTTCTGCCTTCACACCACTTCTTCTTCCATGTGGGAGGGAAAAACTTAGTTTTTTTGGCAAGTAAGCAAGTCTAAATTTAAGCCCCAGGTCTTTAGCCAGTATCTATAAGAAGGAAGCAGACAATTAGCAGCTGATGGGATGCCAAGCGCTGATGCCTGGCTCTCACAGTGACAGACAAAACACCAATGAAAGTCTGACCCGTGGGCTGGCCGACCCCCTCCACCACCACCGCCTCCTCCTCCGCCTCCTCCGACTCATCCTCCACCCCCCCAACGCCACCTCGCTCCTGCCTTTCATGTCTAAACTGTTTTCATAAAGCGGAGCTCTATGGCCAGCCAACTGGAAGGAAGAAGGATGTCAGGGGGAAAAAAAAAAAGAAAAAAGAAAAAATCAAGACGTGGTGATAAAAGAGAAAAAAGATCAAGTGTGGATAAAAGAGATCAGCTTATCCGTCTGACTAAAATCGAGTGACAGCCAAAGACAGAGGATATGAGAAGGGAACGGCTGGAAGACAACAAAATGACTCTGAACTAAATAAAAAAAAAAATCTCAATGCAGGAACGAGCACATTATAAGATGGATGGCGAATTGAACGACTCCAAATGGACTCATAACACGTCTGCTGTAGCCGCTGCGCAAAATAAAATTCTGAAAATGGATTTTTTTTTTAACACTTTCATCTCAGTTTTGATGCCAATAAGTTGGTTTTTTTTTTAACGCTGTAGCTGCAGGACAGAGCATGCAAAGTGGTATTTAGGTATGTGATTACTCAGAAATTGGTCAGCATCCTGTGCTGGACTGCAGTAAAGAAAAAATTCTGGGGCCCCACGTTCTCGTATGTTCGCCCAAAGAAAGACGAATGTGTTGCAGAGCAGCCGTAATCAGAGGCCAAAAACAGCTCTGGCTTTTTCCAATATGTTGTGCGATATAAAACCCAGGTATAGCACCACAGCAGCAGCTATCATTAGACAGTAAAAGTGTCATGGGGAGCTTGGAAATGGAGTGCATCTAATCAGGGCAAAGGGAAGAGTCCCTTCCTCCAGCCTCCCAGAGGAGGCAGCTGTTCCGAGGCCCTCCACCACTTGTTCATTAATTACTGTGAATTAATGCTTTTCTGCCGCCGAGAATAAATAAAAAGATCGTGGTAAGGCCTCACTAATCAAGAGTGGCTTTTATTAAATACTGTGAAAATGTCAGCTGGTTGTGGCTCAATTGGAAGGGAACAATCTGATCCGGCTCCACTCCAATCAAACATTATGTCTCGCTGGTCGAGGCTAAATTGCCAGCACCTGTTTCACAAGGCCACAAGATGTATTGTCTTGGTCCAAAGAGAGGAGGGGGTGGCGGGCGATGCTGGTTTGTGTCCAGGGCCAACCTTCACTCAGACTGCGGGTTAGTTCAGCCTCTCAGGAATCTACATCAAATAAGACTATTGACTGCCAGCGCTTGCAATGTTCCACGAGAGGAGCCCTTTGTTTGGTCAGTTTTGTCTGTCGCCGGCCTGATCCAACACGCTGGTGACTCAGTCAACCTGAGGCTCAGCCTGTCGACGCGTCGCTGTGAAATGTGATTCGTTGGTTTAGTAACTAGCGCTGCAGGGGAGCTCGATCTGCATGATCTGTCGATTGTTTGCGACCGATTGTTTGCTCTATAAAGAATGTGAAGTCAGAGAATCTTTCCGAGAGCCCGAGGGACAGTTTGAAAACAGATGGTAAATATCAATGCTTCATAAAACCGAGGAAAGCGTAAAAATCCTGAGGTTTGGTTTATGTTTAATGTCAGCAACCAGAACCAACTCTCCTTTCACAGAACTGCAGTTGTCAATATGAGCAGATTTATTGTGATTTTCATCTTTTTTAAGACCTTTTCTGTGTCGAGGTGGCGGCCATGTTGGTGTTGGTGACGTGCGATGTGCAAGAAATGGTACGCAGTGACCAGACCTCGTTGTTTCCCCACTTTGTAGACATTTATTTGCCTTAGCGGCTAACTGCTTTGTAAATCTCCTGCTTGTGGGTTTGCACACACAACACGTCATTAAAAGATCATAACCTTGACCCGACCTGGAACAACAACAACCTCCCAATTCTGACTTTTGTAGCTTTTAGACAAAATGGCAAACGCCAACACATGACTGACCGAGAACGAATGGCCTACATTGACTAACAAGCCTACTGTGCTAGCATAACATTAGCACACATTTGTAATACATCTACTATTATCAATCAAAGACTTGTGAACATCAGCCACTAGTCATCGCAGTGTTTGTAGTTTTCCATTTGTAACAGAAAGTTGTTTTAGTTCTCCTTTAAGAAAGTCACATATTCTCGCTTCAGGATCTCATTTCCTGTCTTTTCCCCCAAAAAACTAGCTTCTGTCGTCTAATCGTCCGAGTTTAAGACACTCCAGCGAAACAACATGAGGACGGGAGACAGATGAGGACAAATCAGACAGCAGCTCGGCTGATGAGAACAAATGAGGAGCCCGGTGATTCATTGTGAGAATGACACATCACATCCAAACACCGCAACAGTCTATAATACAGAGCCGCTTCAAACAGATGGGAGAAAGAACAGCTGTGTGTTTTAATTGGTCACACATGCTATATCAAGCACACAGCCCATCTAAAACTGTAAGGAAGCTCGTCTCTGTTCAATTTTCTCCAGGAGAACTTGGAAGGATCGTTTGCCACAAGGACACAAACAAACAGCGACTTGGCTTTTTTCTCGTATTTGATGCTCACCCTCTGAATACACCCAGAGAACAATACCTGCTTCCTGTTCTGGGCCGTGAAGCGATCTGTCTTTGTGCCATAAAACAATCCAGCAGATTTACCACCAAATGTAACCGTGCGCCGCTGAGCTGGATTTTATGACAGCAGAGGCCGCTGTAAAAAATACAGCACAGCATAATCCACTGTGTGTACTGTATGCAACAAGTGAAAGCGGCCACGTCTGAGGAGATTTAAGCGCGCTGTAACATTGTGCCATGACTTTAAATCAGGTCTGTCGTTAGTTACATGTAACTGGATGTGTCAGCTTCAAGTCACGGAGACTTAAATGATTATTTATAGTAATGAAGTTCATAAAGTCTTGCAACTTTAAAAGATGAGTTGATCATACAGCACACTGATCACATATTTAACTACATTACATCACTATGTCATCGGCGTAGAAACACACGCTGCTGCTACATGGACCCTAATATTCCTCTAACAAGCAGAGTGAAAATAAGAGTACTGTGAACATACTATTATCACCTAATAACCATGTAAACACTTAATCAGACAATTTATCTTTGGAATTAGGGCCGTCACAGTGTCAGATTTTAACCACACGATTGTCGTGGCCAGACGAATTTCACGGTAGCGATAGTATCACAATAAAGACACAACTAGTCGAGCATCTCGCGCTCGTCTGTCATCTCCTGCAACATGGTTTTATCCTGCAGTAGGAGCTACACACTGTGGTCGTAGCTAACATGCTAGTAAACTGCCATTCACTACGACAATGCCAAGATAGAAAAATGGAAGATAGCTTGATTATTTACACGATGACGCGATATCACGATTATCATAATTATTGGTATATCGTGACATCCCTGCATGGAATAAATAAACCCTTCCTGTGCATGTTTGGATAGAAACACATCCAACTGTTCTGTGGCTGATACACATTTTAATTGGAGACCTTTGAAAGTGTTTGAAACTACATTTTTTTAGTATAGTTGAATAAAACATTTTCTTCTTCTATTTTACATTTTACGGCAGATTAGAGGCTTCACAGCGGGTGGAACCACTTTGCACCTGTCTTCTCTGATCACTTTGTTTCTTATCGTGGTTGTAAAGATTTAAGTCAGAGTCTTTAATCAAAATGATTCAAATTGGAGTATCGTCCTTGTAACCACAGCTGTTGTTGGCTTTCCTGCATTCAATTTGAAACTTTCCTGAAAGTCTCCTTTTCTGATTAAAATACTAAACGACATCATTATGTTTGTGTTTTTACACGTGAGATCTTGAAGGTAAAATAAATACCATATGTTGATAGCGGACGTTATGCAGCTATATAACGATCTACCTATAGCTTTGTAATTCCACTAATTATGTTGACCTAATTAAACGTCTTTAAAATGTGTGTGAGTTGTTGCAAATTATTAATACATAAATAAATGTAATTAAAGAGGTCAGCGTCATGCAACATGAGAATGCTTCACTAGTTTTCGTGTCTAATTAGAAAAGTTATCTTAGTCTTAATCATATTTCTGTTGCAGAGGAATTGACCCAATTAACTCTCAAAAAACTACATTGACAAATGTTAAACAAGTTATATTTTAAGATACAGCAGAGGAGGAAGTAATGACTCTGTTCTACGTAATATAAAAATGTTGGATTAAATAAATGCGAATGATCCAGCTGACACACTGTTCTCAGCCGAGACAGCAGGACGTGTTGAACTTGCCAAGACACCGAGGTTCACAACGTTTGGCAGGTATTTTTTTGCCCTCAGCTCAATCGAGTCAATACCGAACACTCCTGCCAGTAGGATCAATACATCACCCAGATTCAGTCAAAGTATAAATATCTCCACGGAGTCTTAAAGGAACAGTACACTGGTGAGGCTTTTGGGATGTTGACATATCGGACTCTGCTGCTTTAATTTTCTGCTACACATTTTATTACTCCCTTTGTGTTTTGTTTTTAAAACAAAAGCGCTAACACTAAATTGACCCTAATTAAAAAAACAACACTGACAATAAGCTCATTAAATCTTCACACCAACAAAAGTTAGACGTCATCACAAAGTGATATTTTAACATTTTGATTCAACTTTGGAAAAGAAATGTGTGACTTTCCGATCTATATCTCAAAAAGTTTATTCATTAAAAGTCAAATAAAAACATTCATAGTATAATATTAAACTGTATAAATTAATTAAAGCTAAAGAAAATAATAACCATAAAAACTTATTTCATAGACTATACGACTTCGGAGGAGCTTCACTGGAGAAACTTTCAGGACTCGCTCTTTGCGGTCGTGCTTGTTTCTAGTCACAGTTGTTGGTTTTACAACGGGCTGACTCAACCTTTGAGCCTTTCTGCAGATAACGGCAGCGTTACTAGTGATACAGTGATGAGAATCACTTTGAGGTAGCCTTGGTTACTTTGACAGTTCGGTCGGCTGATAGTAAATTGCTTAAAGCTCACCGCAAACAAAGCATTATGCAAAACGCGTGCAATTAATCACCGAGAGGGCGGTTCATATTTTTTATGATTATTAATGGCCTTTGCCATCCTGTGGGGTCAGCTCACCTCTCTGAAATATTTACATCATAAACAGCATGAATTATGGGGGTTGTGGGAAGGGCGCTGCTTTAAAATACAGTTTCCTTTATTTTCATCAGCTGGGGCGGTCAGAAAACTAGCCATCCGCAGAGCTCCGTATGGAAATGAGATGCTCCCTTTTTTTTTTTACGGTCACGTGATGCCTGAAGGACGTTGTTAGGATTCAAATCTCCTGGTGGTCAGTCAGTCAGTCAGTCGGTCGGCGTGGTGGAGAGAGAGAGAGTATAGCTTCCAGCTCATTAGCCACAGTACGAGATCAATATGATAATGCTGAAGGGAACAATGATAGAGATGTGATACAAAATAAAAGAGTTTTGAATAATAAGCAGAAGGTTCGGATGGTTTCTCTTCACATCGCTCGTCCCTTTTCGACCTATTGCAGCTTCAAACTTTCAGAAGACGATCCGGTGGAACGAGCAGATAGTTGCAGAGGGAGTTTTGTATCGATGTCAGTAACATGCAGTTACACCTCCGGGCTGCAGAGACAATACAGCTGGCAGCGAGGATTTCTGCGCCTGTCTGGATTTCAGCTGGCAGCTTCTGTAGCAGGAAGTTTGTTAAACTGTGTTTTTAGTTTGTTTGACTTCCTCTCAGAGGCGTTTAGTGGACTTGTTAGTTGAGATGTTGTGCTGCGAAAACAACAATACAACTTGAAAATTGCTGCACAAGTGTTAAAATGTTGGAAACACACAGCCTTTGGCACAGCCTGCCAGACTCCCTCTGCAATTCATTAAATTATGACTTTTATGTAAAAATGTGATATTTATATTAATGCAGCTGAATTTTCTTTTTACCACATTACAATGTGCATGTTTACTGGACAGTATTTATGCTTCTGGAGGTGCGACTATTAATCACAAAACTAATAATTCACTGTGTAAATGTTTAAAACATGTTGGTTAGTGGGTGGATTGTTTTAATTTGTATCTACTTGTTCTTGTAATTTTGGATGTTGGTTATATATAATATTGTAGAATCAAGATATTAGCAGAGATGGTTCTTTTTCTGCAGCCCAGTCTCCAGGATATAATGTTAGCAGATAACATTTCTGCAAACCACAGATACGACCAAGGTGGACAGTCATAGTAAATGTGGTATCTCACATTCGCAATCTATTCTGTTATTAGAGGCAACGAGGCTGCCAAATGAGGATGTTTCAGCCTTTTATGTGGCGACAAAGGTGGGTGGTTTTAGGGAGACGTGCGGATATTTCCATCTATTTGTCACAGGAAGCCAGACAGTCTCCACCTGTGATCCTGGTGACCAAACCAGGTATTTTAATCCTTCGCAGAGCTCAAGCTAAGTAATGTGACGAGAGAGAAATAGAAATTTGAGCCTGAACAAATGTAAAGATACAATGTAAATAAAGTTTTATCTTGCTGAAATGTACCTAGCTGACAATTATTCTGGCGTTTGGGTCGTTTTCTGGTTCTGTAATCGATGCATACTGTTGATAAATGACATACATCATCAATATTAATCTTAAAGTCACCATAATTGGTTGTATTAGTCAAACAGCTGTTATGTTGTTAGTTTATGTGACTCTACAGTAAATGTGTTGATGACGTTGACAAATCTTTTCAAATGTCAATGTTTTAAGCCTCACCAGAGAGTTTGGTTTTGTATAATTCCATTATTGGATAGTTCAGACTTTAAATGAATCTGTTTGTCAGCTTGTAGCGGCGATTTTAATGTTTCTGACATTACAGTTGGAAGCATTTCAGCTGTTGTTGAGGCCGTCCACATCTTTTTGTTTGCTTGTTGGGGGACTTTAAACTCTGATCCACAAATTGCCGTCATCCTCGACAGGTTTTGTGTGTGAATCTTTTCACATTTCTAGTCCTTTGACAGACTTAAATAATGTAGAAGTGTAGTGTCGGGTTCTTTGACACCCGTTTCCCAGCAGAGCAAATAAGTATTGTAGGCTCGATGACGAGGTGTGGATGTCAACCGCTTGTGCGACAACTAGAAAAAGTATGAATGAGATTGAAACAGCTACGAAGGTCGTTACGGATACAACTTGTAAAACAGCTTTTAACTTCAACAGACATGAATAAATAGTGAGCATTGCTAACCGACTCTCTCACATCCAGCCCTGTCGGATGGAAACCGCAGATATGTTCAGATTTGGACGTGTCGTACGTGACATATCAACATTTCTACAACAGAGCTGACTCTATGATCGGGAAGTTGAGGAGATGGTGGTGACGCTACAGCTGCCAAACCAGAGACCACTGTTCAAGACGCGCGTCTGGATATTTTAAATCTTTTCCTGACCCTGAACCCAACCAGATAATTCAATATAATAAATCAGCCTGATTATCACGGTCCTGTCAGCGCCGCAGTAACAAACACGTCATTTGTTTATATTCCACTTTTGGCAGATATCTTCTGTCAAGCGCCGAGGCCGAGGCCCTGACACAGAGTCTGCATGTCAATATATCTGTATCCAACATGAATGCAATTTAATTAGCCTGGATGAGATTCTACACAACAGGACTCAAGCAAATCAGCCCTTTTCCCTCAGTCCCTTTTTGTTCTCTTCTATTCCTTTTGAAGGTCTGTAAACGCTGCGGCGGCGGCGGCGGCTGCTGTTGTGTACGTAAACCGCAGCCAGTTTTTGAGAGAAGGGAAATCGTCCTTGGAGCAGATCATCAGGAGAGAGAAAGAGCGAGGATGCCTCCACCTCCTGTTGTTTGTCCGGGATGCCAAGCTCACGCACAGCATGCCAGGCCCCATGCGGACGCTCAGGCCGGCCGGAAAAGACAGAGCTCTTGGAAGACTCGCGCCTGGTCGGAGCCAACACGATGCTCATGCCAGGCAGAGCAACTGTGGCCAGCGTCTGCTAGTGCATCGCTCCCCTTTACCCGCCGGCACACGGCGGACCTCAGGGGAAAGGATGCAACCATCAGGGGAGCAGTAGTCCATCCGGGCCGAGCTGGAGGACAGACCCCGTGTGGCGGCGAGTGGGAGGTTTGTGGCTGTTACTCGAAAAACAGCCAGCAGCACTGCATCCTGTTTCACTTTCTTACTGGTGATGTCTAATTTAAGCCAAAGCTTCCCTGCCGCCTTTAAAAAAAAAAAAAAAACTGCCACGTGAAGCATTTTTTAACATGAATTCACTGTAATGTGGTGCAGTTAATTATGATCCCTCTGTGGCCCAGCGGTGATATAGGTGCTGGTGTAAATTAAGGTCACGCTTCCAATTATTTCCCATCACATGGCGGATATTAGTAAATCATCTTGAAGTGGAAGCAGCGCTTTCTTTTACCTTTTCACTCACACGAGATGTTTAACGTATGTTTTTCGCACACTTAAATTTCCCTGCAAGACATTGAATGTTGCATCATATAAACTTTATAGTACACATATCGACTTCACATTAAAGGTAAATGAGCTGTGGCTGATAGGATGACTGCGAGGCCAGAGACCAATGTTGGAGATGCTGTTTTGACATTTTAAACGTGAAACCGCTGAACAGTTTCAACATGTG
This sequence comes from Spondyliosoma cantharus, assembly GCA_900302685.1. NCBI lineage: Eukaryota > Metazoa > Chordata > Actinopteri > Spariformes > Sparidae > Spondyliosoma > Spondyliosoma cantharus. The sequence goes on along the minus strand of OMLP01000225.1, from coordinate 4,899 downwards.
TGAGCGTGAAACCACTGAAGAGATGTTGAAGCGTTTTCCAGCCATGTTTGCGGAGACAGAACCAGATATTTTCAGTCAAAACATGATGTTTTTCTAACCCTAACCAGGTTGTTTCTGTGCCTCAGCCTAACCAGAGCATAGTCACAGCCTAACATTAATAATTCAACATGAATATATGTAAAGATTTACCACATCTGTGGTTGTATTTTGGTGATTTGCGCTGGTACAATCTCACAGATATCTCCAACATTTCTCTCGAGCACAAACGATTTGCAGCACCATGAAAACCTGCCGAGAATAATTTCATCATTATGCTTTTATAACATCATTTATCGCTCTTATTGTTTGTTTCCACCAGTTGTTTTAAAGCAAACTGAACCCCCGAGCACTTAAACAGCCGTCTTGTGTGTCGTGAAGCGACAGCTTGTTTGTTTCATATTTCCTTTTTTCTCCTTTAGTCTCTTCTGTCGTGGAGTCGACACATTATCATGACTTCTCCTATCACGATGGATACAAAGCTTGTCACAATGTAAACATTCAGAGACTCATTTTATTGTTTTATGAGCAGAAATGTTTGTTTTGGGCCTTTTATTTTGAAAATTCTGGAATCTGGAAAAGGGAGCATGAGATCCTGCTACAAAAGTTGTGATAATAATCCAACTCGATGTTTTTTAATACGTATGTAACATCAGAGAATATATCTTCACACACATATTTATATATTTTATATCTTTGTTTCAGGGTTTCCTCTAAAGCCTCTAAGACCACAGAATAAATGCACACAACTATCAAGGTTAACAGCTGCACGGGAGGTTTTCTGTTAATGCAAGATGAACATTTAATGAGTTTCAATACACAGGAGTCACATGTCATTTCAAAAAATATGATCAATGTCTCGCTGTACACCTGCTTTTTAATCACACTGAGGTGCAGGCAGGGAGCGAGGAAGGCGCTGAGGCAGGCAGCTGGGGAATCCAGCGACTCGCTCAGTACAAATACATTCAAATGTGGGTGTTTTCTACTGAGGACGGCTTTAAAATATGCATACATTTATATTTCTATCATGGAGTCTATCTCTCAGATGATGAGAGCGCTGCGATTCTTGTGGCAGAGGCATAGAGAGAAAAAAACAACTGAGAGGATGTGTGACATGAAAACTAGCCGCTCGCTCGGCTGCTGCTCTGAATTCTGAATTAGTGGGCGTTTATTTTTTTGTTGTTGTTGAGGAAATCCTGATGACTTAACAGAGCCGGGATGCAATCACTCCTCCTGCAGCTGGTTTGATGCGACTGATCATCTCAGCGGGAGGTTACACAACACCTCAGCTGTGACCTGCACCCACCTGACGCAGGAGCCGAGGGAAAACCGGAGAGAGGACGGCACGGCGACGTCAAAAAAAAATTAACTTTCTGCTTGACGTGCGGCGCGAGCGTTATCTGTTTCACTGTGTTACTTTCCCTGTTTGTTTTATTTTAATGCCTGCACGCTGCCAGTCAGATAAGACCTTTCGACCACTGAAGCTGTGACAGCACATCTGCGGCAGATCGGGTCGCCACACCGCTTCTGAATGATAATCCTGCGGCATCATGTTTCACGTTGATTCATTTTCAAAAAGAGAGTCGGTATTATTTTTTATCGATCGGCCTTTTTTTTTTTTCTTTATAAACAAAGATGATATATAGGCCTGGTAATAGGAGGATTAAATTACACGGCTTCGAAAATAAGCCGGATCGATAAAAAAAGTAATTTAGCGCAATTCGGTTCAATTTGTTTGAGGAGTCCTGGGCCGCCGCTGTGTGTCTGAGTTAGCAGGTGGAGGTGAAATGCCACAGACGGGGATTGAGCCGGCGCTACAGGCGTTCGCTATTTCTGCGCTTTACATCATTTTCCTCCCGCGTTATCAATGCAATCCGAAGGTGAGAGTTTGTCGACTTTAACTAGTCGACAGAAAACTACTGATACTGCAGTAATGTTGTATCACTCGACAGACAGTTGCAGCTGTTGATGAAACCCTCACATCATCATGTTCCAAAGTGTGGGAGGACGAGAAATTAACATAACGGAAGAGCAGAAACTGATTCTGTGCCACGTCTCAACACGTACTAACCAGGTGTATATGAATGCTGCAAGAATGAGGCAGTCACAGCTCCCTCCCTCCCTCATCAGCGCCGCTAAACCAAATGCTGTGGCTCTCATTTGGGGCATTTGTTTGCTGTGTGAAAAATAATGGCGGCAGGAGCAGGTGGAATATTGCTTCGGCAGCTAACCCATATGGATCGGAGAAAGCTGCCTGCCAAGTCCAAACTCCACTTTTACAAGCACATCTGGAGCAGAATCACCATATTAATTGCCAGTTAATGTGTTTACACACAGCACGGATTAATCCCTGAGAGAAGTTGCTTGACCCGGGTCAAGCAGCTTCTCTCAGGGATTAATCCGTGCTGTGTGTAAACACATTAAC
>OMLP01000223.1:17430-38357 GCA_900302685.1 Spondyliosoma cantharus | reverse complement strand
CCCCTCTTTTTCAGATTATACAGAGGACTGACTCCAAAAGAGGCATACAGCTGCCTGAATGATAGTCAGGAGGAGGGAGGCCCTGCCAGGATCTTCAGCGTGGCACTGTTCGTGGTGTCCCCTCTGTCTCCTGCACTCGAACCGGGCTGATAGGCGGAGCTGTGGATAGGGACAACGCAGGGGATGGAGGTGCCGCTTGTTAATTTTGAAAACATGGATGATGTCGGCATCAACCTGGGAGACCCGAATGACTCCGGGTACCCGACCTCGCCCACCTCTGAGGCCCCCGATCAGACTCTCTTCCCCCTACAGTCGCCACATAGAGGACGACGTGGACACTCGTCCGGTCAGGAGGGGTTGTCACCGTCCACTCCTCCGACTCTGACCGCCAAAGCGAACTCCAGCAGCGCCAGTTTGATCTCTAACCTGAAGCTCCTGATCAACAGCGAGTCTCCCACTGACAGCGTCTTCAGTAAGATGGCGAAGGATTGCTACGAGAATGAAGATTTGTTTGAAAGGCACTGCATGGAAGAAAAAGACGAGAAAGTCGTCATCAATATTTCGGGCCTGATGTTCGAGACCCAGCTCAGCACCCTGAATAAGTTCCCCGAGACGCTGCTCGGCGACCCCATGAAGAGGATAAGCTACTTTGACCCGATGAAAAACGAGTACTTTTTTGACAGGAACCGGCCGTCGTTTGATGGTATTCTGTACTACTATCAGTCAGGAGGGAGAATCCGCAGACCGGCCAACGTTCCCTTAGATGTGTTCGCGAATGAAATCGTTTTCTACGAGTTGGGTCATGAGGCGATGGAGCAGTTCCGCGAAGACGAAGGGTTCATCAAAGAGCCAGAGGTTCTTTTGCCCACCAACGAACTCCAGCGACAGTTCTGGCTCCTGTTTGAATACCCAGAAAGCTCCAGTGCGGCCAAATCTGTAGCTCTGGTTTCTGTGTTTGTCATTGTCATTTCCATTTTCATCTTCTGCCTGGAGACTCTGCCAGAGTTCAGGGAGGACAGTGACTTTCCCCCGGCTTTAACCCAAATGATCAACGGGACCCAAGACGGCTCCGCTCCTCATCCCGCCGCCAAAGACGTGATGGCGTATTTCACAGACCCCTTTTTCATTGTGGAGACTATTTGCATCATTTGGTTCTGCTTTGAAGTTGGTGTCCGTTTCGTGGTGTGCCCCAGCAAGCGTGATTTCTTCAACAACATCATGAATACCATTGACATAGTCTCTATAATTCCATACTTTGTAACCCTGGGAACAGAGCTGGCTACGACCCCTGACGATGACATGAACTCTGGACAGAACATGTCCCTGGCAATCCTAAGAATCATCCGTCTGGTGAGAGTTTTCAGAATTTTTAAGCTCTCCCGACACTCGAAAGGGCTGCAGATCTTGGGGCAGACCTTGAAAGCCAGCATGAGGGAACTTGGGCTGCTCATCTTCTTCCTTTTTATAGGAGTCATCCTATTCTCAAGTGCCATCTACTTTGCAGAAGTGGATGAGCCCCAGACGCAGTTTGTTAGCATCCCCGACGGCTTCTGGTGGGCCGTGGTGACAATGACCACTGTGGGATACGGAGACATGTGCCCCATCACGATGGGAGGCAAAATGGTCGGCACCCTCTGTGCCATTGCCGGTGTCCTGACCATCGCCTTGCCCGTCCCGGTCATCGTCTCCAACTTTAACTATTTCTACCACCGCGAGACTGAGCAGGAGGAGAAGCAGATCATGGACGCGGCAGCGGAGGCTGCGCAGAAAATGTCAGCTGCGAACAAGTACGGAAGCACACCTTCGCTTAACAAAAGTAACGGCACCTGGCAGAACGAGAAAAACGGCATGCACTGATAGGGAACCTGCGCATTTATATCAAGGGCATGAAAAACACACGGACAAACACAACATATCCAGTAGTGAGATGAACTTATCTTTCTCACTATTTTGTACTGTGCACACTGTTCCAGTATTAATAGGCACTGTGTGGTGAGGCAGCCTTTAAACTGTCTGTCTGTCTGTCTGTCTGTCTGTCTGTCCGTTCGTCCGTCTGTCTGTCTGCTTGTGGATGTGTCAAAGTGCAATTAACACAACTCAGCAACTATGTCAGTTAAGCTTGATGAGAAGAGCTGAAGGGTATAATTATCACCTTTCAGTGCAATATGAAGAAAAAAAGAAATGCGATGGCTCATTTGTACTATAGACGTCTCGTCCCGTAGATCGTAGGAAACTATACGAGTGGCAGGAAGAGTAAATTTGACCTTCAGGTCTGCGTAACAGTAAGTTTATCCCACAAAAGAAATCACAAACGGTTTTGATAATCATTTAAACTGGAAGTATACTCCTGAGCTAGTGTTACATCTCAGTTCCCTGTCAGTCTACACTTTGTCATTCTCAGCGAAAATCCAGACAGAACTTGGCACGAGTCTCAAGGTCGGGCAGAGTGAGTCCAGTGTAAGGCAAGAGGACATCGGCGCACACATTGTCCCATCAGCAGATCTATAGTTGTGAACGCTCAGCAGCCGGCAGCGGTCCTCCGTATGACACAGCGTAACCATATCTGTGTGATAAATAGCTGTCAGGGTTAAGTAGCCTGCGATTAGTCTCGTAGATAGGCTGCAAAGTATAAGTCGAACCCTGAAACTGCTTCGGCTGTATTATAACATGCAGCAGTAGCATGCAGCAGTTCCAGTGTTGAAAATCACATTATTTTTTTATCTAAATGGTTTTAATTTTTATCATTTGGCATTTTACACCAGATCACGCAGGTTTAGCTGTACAAGCAGTCACCTTCTAACGTGTTATTATAATATGAATTTACCCTTTTAAAACCCATATCAATTCATTGCACTCAATGTTTGTTTTTTTCCCACATATCGTTTAAGCACTTTCGGAGATTTACCTCATCGATGACGCTTTGTATTAAAGTCCTTGTAATAAGTGTTAGGTAAAAGGTAATAAGACCCTTAAAACCATGTTTACACCAAACATAGTGCGCATATGTAGGTTTTATAAGAGTGTGAACCCACTAATAGCCAGGACGCGACTTTCTGTGTTTTATTTCTTATGCCAAATTCATCATCATAAACATGTTAACAGTAGAAAAACTTGCTTTAAAAAAATCTTAGATATATATTCATTATAATAGTCATAATATTCAGAATTAGACACATAGTTTGTTTGCAGAGCTGATGATGGAAGTTGCATAAGAGAAAGACATCTTACCTCTTTCTCATCTCTGTTGAGAGCTGCACGTGTGCGGTACGTTTTTTTATTATTTTTAACTTCAGTCGATCTTTCAAACTCAGCGCCAATTGAAAGACATTTGCTGAAACGCTGCTTGGAGAGAGACAGATGGAACAAGCTTAACTTCAACACACATCATAGCGTCGCACCTGAAAGGGGGTGAAATTAAGCTCGTCCACCTGGGTGTTGTGTTTTTATCACAGATCTAGAGCCAATAAACATCCGTGACATTTGACGGATGAGTGAATGCCGATTGTACACATTCATATACGAGACAAAAGCTAGATGTTAGCAGGCTTTCTTGGGCTCTTTTTGTTGCAAAATTAAGATCAATACATTCCCTATTATGCATTTATTAGCAGTTAACTATGTACTTATTGTTTGTCAACTATGCTATGCAGAAATTAAGCAAGGACACAGTGTTAACTGTTAAAAAGAGGAAGTTCACAGGTCACTAGGTGAGAGCATGCTTCATGTACCGAGGCTGAAAACTACCCACCCTGGAGCCCTTGTTGCATGTCTCATAATCTTTAAAAGGCTAGTAAGTGTAAAATGAAGGAACTGAACTGAGCTGAAGGCATTGTTCTCAATGTCAATCCAGTAACTGCAAAAAAGCATCGTTAACTGTTGAAAAAAGCACAATAAATGTAAAGTATGAATTAAGCAAAAAACAAAAGCATAATAAAGGTTTAACATTTAAATCGGACATTAATTAGTTAAACTAAATAAATGTCTTTTTAATGCTATTATAAGAAACTCACAAGTCTTTTATAAATATTCTTAAGCGTCTATAAACTGTTACCATGTTTCAAGTGCTTAGAAATGGCTAATAATCTAACAAGAAACATCTTTATTATGCCATTACTAATGCTTATATAGTCTTATTAATGTTAATAAGCATCTTATAAGGTGTTACAAGCCCATTATTACCTATAACAGTTATAACAAGGACGTTAATATAAAGCTTTACCGAAATGGAAGACGAGATTTATATTTGTTATCAGGCTTCAGAGAATCGAGGAGACACTCGTGTATTCAAACATTTCTCCATTTACCTTCATTCTCTCATCTGTATTGCATGGCATAGTGTGCCGAAATGAGGTTTAACTCTTGCTATCAGTAACTAAGGGTTTGACATATTTACTGTAGCTAAATATATTCTAGCATTTTTAATCATGTAGTGATGATCATTATTCCTTGTGATAGGGAAAGCCAATACTTTGACCGGAGTTTTTCGAAATGGCGACATTTGTGTCTCATCAGGTAAAAAAAAAAAACGTGAATCTGAACTATATATGCATGCCACATTCCAATCTTGAAAATGTACTGTATGCGAGTTTATTGTACACATAAATACGGCTTGTATAGAAAACGGCAGTGGGTGTAGTTGTAACACGATCAATGCCTTTATAATAATCCTACAATATGCAATAATGACGACGCGCGGGCGGAAAGCAAATGCGTTTTTCGCCCGCGGAGAGAGCAATACCTGTAAAAATGAAATGCAATAAGGTGGCGTCAGTTAGTCACGTTGGTACTCAGCACTTTACTATGTTATGAAGCACTAAATATGTGAGGACTGTTACTGTATGTGTCAACATTGTACAGTACACAATGTCATTATTTGTTTTATTTATCCTGTAAAGAGTGCCTTTCATTAAACGTGGATCTGAACTGTGCACGGTTTCCCTCTGGTGATTGTTCCCGTGACGTCGAGCAGATAAACTTTTTAGTTTGACGATAATAGTGATGAATAGAGGTGTAAGTGTGGGTGCACGGCTGCAGGGCTGATACTCATTATCGCCTCGTGTCAGCCTGCTCGCTGCTGCTTCTCCGCACTGATGTCACGATGGCATCCCTCCCTCCCTCCCTCCTTCTTCAGTTTCTCTATTCAAAGAAAAGTCCTGTCTGAGAATGTGTCACATCACAAGTAGGAGAAAGAGAGTCGCATTGGCTGTTTGTTTTTTTTAAAAATATACATCTGGTGTCGTGGTGTAGATGGCAGAGTGCAGAAGCAGACGTTTCTCACCGTGTGTTCTGTCGCCTAATTTAGCAGATGAGTCGGATGCAGTCCCGCTAATAATAGAAGTCATGCAGGAGTGCAACAGATCGAAAAGCGACATATTGAGGAGGTTTTTTTGTGTTGTTGTCTGGGATATAAAGTAAAAAAAATAAAAAAAAGAGGAACTGAAATATAATTGCCGCCACATTGTGAAAAGTACATTTACTCAACTACAATTTAGTTACTGGTAAATTAACTAGTAGCACTTTTTTAATTCATTTAAAAACATTGATTCCAAATTATCAGAAAAATTCTTGATAACAGATCTGATAATCAGCCAGGTGGATTATCAGTCAGCCAATAGAAGACAGTATATGTATAGATGTAAATATATGTTCAATTTACTTTTACTTGCACTTTTGACACATAAGTACAATTATTGCCAGAAAATTATTTTTAAAACTTAAGTAAAGTACAAGTATTTAGTCTTTACTCAAATGCTTGGTGACTTTCACTTTTACCAAACTAATATTTTAACACGATATCTTTACTGTGAGAACCAAGACCCAAGAACAGCTCTGTTAAAAATCAATACATGTGGAGATATGTAGTTTTCACTGGACAGGAAGGATATATTAAAGAAATGTAGTCTGAAGAGTAACTAGTAACTAAAGCTGTCAGGTAAAGTAATGAGTGAAAGTAAAAAAAAAAAAATGCATTATTCCCTCTGAGATGTAGTGAAGTAAAACAAAATGGAAACACAAAGTACCTTGAAATTGTACTGGTCGTAGAGTACTTGAGTGAATGTACTTTCCATTTCTTGCTAACAAGAGTTGCTGTTCTCAGTCTATTAAAACAACACTTCATCAGACGCAGAAGATCTGGTGCTGGGAGCTTGACAATGCCTTTGACTGTGATAGCTTGAAAAAAAAGCACCAAATTAAATATGCAGACCAAATGAATCATTTATAAGATTATCTATCTTGGCCTCCCGAGGCGAAGAGCTGGCTGTTTAATTTGATGCTTTACTGTCCAGTAGAGTCGCATCAAGGACAAACTCTCTGTCAGGATGTCAGAGAAAACATCTCATTTGGATTTTTTTTTGTAAACGCCAACATCTCTGAGCTGCTTCCTCCTCCTCTGTCATTTCCTGCTCAGACGCGCTGGCTGTCGTCTTTGCCGTCTGTTCAGCTGCCTTGTTCATCTTAGTCACTAGTTAACGGTCAGGTCAGCTGGCCGCCCTTCTGCCCCGATGATCACTGATCGCGCGGCGATAAACCAAAGACGAGGCCTGATAGCATTTTAGCAGTTAACAGACAGGTGGCTCCGGCAAGGTCAGAGCCAATGTGAGGCCGGCATCTATAATTCATCAGGTGTTCCACGAAGAGATCATATCCATCCTGCCTCTGACGGAGAATCGCCACAAGAAATGCATTCAAAGACCAGCAGATGGTCCGATCCACTGTGACACAGCAGGCTGTAACTGCGGCCCTAAATGGATCTATAAATATCAGCCTCGCATGACTCTCCTCTTTTACTCTCCCGGCTCACTGACGAGCTGTGTCAGGCTTTTAAAGTAAAACAATGCACATGAAAGTTCAGACAGGGAATCTCACGCCAGTAGATTAGGTTACTGTTTTGTCAGCGGGCACGTTATGAGCCAATCTGAGAGCTGCACAGACAGCGGCATGTGTGTACTGTAGTTCAGGCAGCCCAGAGGGCAAAGTCACTTGGGCAGAAATCCCTTACAAAGTCTCCTGTTTCTTCCAGTGACAGTAAGTCTCCTGGATGCAGGACAGAGGACACGGGCTGCAGTGACCTTGGCATTTTGGAACAAAGCGCGGACGCGGTGCTGCTTTGGAGCACAGCTGGTGTAATATTGAGTGATCGAGCAGTCCTCGTGGTTTAATATCGATCAGAGTTCAGCCGTGCTCACCTACAGTATTACCTCAGCCATCGATTCAGCGCCCTGACATTGCTGACAAAGAACAGTCAGACATGGCTTTCGCATTACGTTCACAGCATCTTTATAGACTCCGGGGCCTGACATGATTAAATTGAGCAAAGCAAAAATCCTCACCAAAAAGAGGGAGGAGTGCGTCGTGACAAATGAGCAGCGTGTTTTTTTTTTTTTGGCACCGAGCTCGTGAGGGGCTCCATCTGCTCTCTCAGCGCTGAGAGGATGAAGGACAAGACAGGTGGACTCATCTTCCCGCAGCCTCACCGGGGCGATGGAGGATCAGAAAATTCCTGACGCAGCGTGCTAACACACTCTGTTTATCACTTTCAGTTTCACTCGCTCCACACGATCATGCCGGAAAATCCCTGATGTCATCGAGGCATCCCACACGTCCGCATATTTACTGCTATTTACTGCAGTGTGTGTTTGATATTACCCAGATTATATTGTAACTGTTAATAAGTTAATGTTATTCAACTGATGGATTAGGCTGCTGATATTCTTTTTTTTCTTTCTTGCTTTCTTGCTTGCACCGGCAGAAACATTTTGAATGGAATGGAATCACTAAAATGTTTATTGACATCATTTCTATTCCGCCCACATGCTCGATATTGCAATACAATATCTGCTTGTAATGACTACGGCATTGTTTTTCACCAGTAAATTTGAAAGATTGCTGTCTGAGTTAATAGAGAAAAAAGTGCTGCTCTTAATGTCTGTTTTTTTTTATGAGTGATGTAAAAGCGTTGGAGTTGCTGCCAGGACATATAAAACTACGTTACGCATTCACAGATTCTGTCCGTCAGTGACACAACAGGAAACTCTTGTGATCCGGACTGAGAGTTTGTGGCAGAAGGACTTTGTTCCTGAAAACTCTTCAATTATTCAACTGACATTTTGGTCGACCTCAATAATTCAGAGAGGCTCAAAGGAGCGTTTTTGATGACCGTCTCTCAATATATCACACACATCCATAATAAAGGCAAATCATTAAAGCATCAAGGGTGTGTTATATGCACAGGTAATTCATAATGTTTGGATGCAACTGTATTCCCCAGTGTCTTTCTGAATCTGCTTAACTGTTGTTGTGCTCTGGATGGATTTTCCCATCAGTCATGTTGAGACTGAGAGTGGAGTCCCATGACAGAGAGGGCGAGGAACGATCCAAGGGGATAGAGATTTATGACAGGTAACTGCACACTCACTGCTCCGCTCCTGCGAGTGCGTCAGCCCTGGAGGTCAACGGCCAGACTTGTGTGGGACGAAACGTGAGTCTCACATTTTGTCCTGCTTAACGGCCATGAAAAATGAAGGAGGTGACCTGAAGTATCACCCAGGATCAGACAGTAGACGACACGCTGCCTTCCAATGACCACAGGCTGCCATTTCACATCTGGGGCGGCCAAATACTGTACTTGCATGAGGCGATATGGTCATCCGGCTGCGGTCCGTTACAAAGATAAATCTGGATAATTATACAGACAATTACCTAAATTATTCTGACAATAGGAAAGATTATAAAAGACAAGCTTCCAGAATAAAAAGAAATGTATCCTGGCTACCTGTGACCTCACCCACCGCTGCCAAAACAAACTTTACTTCGTTTCACCGTCATCATATTACAGTTATTGATCTTAAATAACCCCATACGTTACCTCAGCCCTGCTGCAAACAGCTTTGTTTCAAAAAGCTGCTCTCCAGTTCAAGGTCTTTCAACAAAAAAATCCTTTGTAGCTGCTTTAATAAAAAGAAAACATAAATATTCTCTTTTGTTACACACAGGTTACAATTTCAGCAAATGTTACTGTTTTAAAACTTCAAAATCGACTGTGAGACGTAAAACTAAGTCACTTTAAAATCTGACAGGGGTGGAGGAAATATTGGGATAACTTACTGGGGCAAAAGTAGCTACACTGCAGAATTTACTTCAATTTAATTTAATTAATACACCTTTAACTTGTTTAAGTTATACGTTGAACATAAAAGTACTGTCAGCAAAATGCACTTTAAAGGTTCACTTTGGAAGAAAGTTGATTTTTGAGTCTCATTCCTATCTTTCGCTATCCCAAAGCATCTATATTTGACAAGATGAGAATGAAACAAAAAATCAATTTACTTACAAAGTGAACCTTAGTAGTATCACAAATTACTCCTTGTGCAAAAACTGTCCCCTGTGAAGTTTACTATGATATTATCATTCCAGATTCATTATTGTGAAAGGAGCATCATATGTTGTAGCTTGAGGAAGTATAAATGTAATAATAATAATAATAATAATAATAATAATAATAATAATAATAATAATAATACATTTACCTTTATATAGCCCTTTTCAAAATACTCAACAATGCTTCACAAAGAAAGAAAGAAGTGCACATCTATACATAATTTAGGCTTGTTTGATCAATAATGGATCTTTTTTAAACGTTCATCGTATGTTTTGTCTGTAAAATCTTAATCTGTAAAGTAAATAGCAGCTGAAGCTGTCACATTTGGGATGCAGGATAATATCAACTGTCTGATAAAAGCTCTAAAATCAAATATCAGAATTGGCCCGACATGAATATTTCCACCGACAAGCCGATAAGATGATGCTTTAATTATGTGTAGGAGAAGCAAATCATCGATTGAGTAGTTATCTTTTTAAGCATTGCACTCCATCTTGATAAGAGGACACTCTGTAAATCCAAGTATGGGAGAGTGTCGTCTGCAATTAGGCGGAAAAAAACGTGTGCATATATCGGTATCTACACTGGCAATCTGCCCAAGTGAGTCGAAGGATATCGGCATGACAAAACAGCAAGCATGAAATAAAAAGCCTGCGTCAAATAAATATATTGGAGTGAAAAGTACAATATTTCCATTTGAATTATAGAGGACTAGATGTATAAAGTAGCTTGAAATAGAAAGGCTCAGGTTAAGTTCAAGTTCTCTCTCTCTGTATTTGTACTCAGTTACAATCCACTGCTGCCTCCAGTGAACTCAGGTGACGTGTCTGAGGTGGGACAGCGTGCAGCAGTGGGTCCGCAGTGTTGAGTGTGACACCCTGTGGCTTCACTGTGGCACTGCACTAAAGCAAACTGGTGGGAGGTTTCCACTGGCAGCCTGAGTGATTAGTTGTACATTTATTTATCTTAAATTGGCACAAATGAGTCTTAATTTTCCACGGTCATCATCCCACATGTACTGTCTCTTCATTAAAGTGAGAGTTTTTCCAATTAAAATGACAAAAAGCTGATTAAATGTTAAAATTACCTTTAATCAGCTTTAGATTCAAGATATAGTGCGACATAATTAGGAGAAATTAAAGTCAGAGTTTCCCTTATAACACAAAACAAGAACCAGATATATGATTTATGTATATGATGTATATGTAGGTCAGTTGGGGTCATTAGGTCACTGATGACTAAACTACAGTCTGCGTATTTCTCTCCAGACAAAACAAGGCTCAAGGAAGGAATCTGCTTTGTTAACTCTGAAACCAGCTGCAGCACGAACGAGGCAGCAAACCAGTTATGTTGCTTTCGATTCACACAGAGCCGCTCATGTTTCCAGTAAACAGGCCAGATAAGAGATTACATATAAAGTCAGATACGCTGGTCATAAAATGCTTCATCGATGAAGAATATGTAAAGGGTCAGACTTCCCTCTGTGAAAACAGTTCTACTCCGAACGCTTCCTGGAAATCTTTGACCGCAATAAACAAACTTCGGATGTAATCGGACCGATCTCGGCTCATTCACGTCTGCAAACATGCAAAGTTAGAGATTACAATACTTAAAGAAACCTCTTGAGGTCATAATAGCTCGGTCAGTTCACTGCGGTGGTTTATGATTAACTAGATTACAACGGTGAAAATGATGATGAATTGATATCAGTCATAAAAGTAAGCCGCGTGGTGAAACACTGAAAGCCCTTCCTGGAAAGAAAATAAGAAACTGCTGATAGAAGGACTTCTGGTTGTTAAGCTACAAATGTGAAACGCCCGTCACATTAGTTTAAACAATTAGTTGTTTGAAAGAAAATTAATTGGCAACTATTTTTAAAAGAAAGAAACTCAGGTTTCAGCTCGTCAAATGTGATGATGACTGACTGGATGTCTTTGGGTTTTGGACACCTGAAGTTGCCACCGAGCTTTGGAAAGTTCAACAACCAATGAAACACATGATTGACAGATTAATGACAGTAAAAAATATAACTTGCACAGTATGCAACATACCATCACCTGTATATGTGTATAAAAACTGCCTATACACACAGGTAAAGGTATGTCACTGTATTAAACGGTGTTTCTAATTCTAATTACGCTTCATTTTTATTTATATACATTGATACTATTGTTATCATGACTTTGTTTGGTCTTAACTGTACTATACTACTGTACTACTCTGGTGTAGTACACTGTTAAAGTTCATGTTGTCATAGTACTCTACATACAGTATATTACTGCCTTTACCTGCACTTTTAGTTTAAGTACAACTCTGCTCATAGTCACTGCAGTTTCGAGTGAAACTGCTCTTTTATGGCTTCCTATATTTATCTACTTATCCGTTCTTATTTCTGCTCCATGTGCTGCTGAATTCCCCCCCCGGGGATCAATAAAGGCTGATCTTATCTTCACTTAATGACAGTCTATTACACAGACCAGCACCAGTATGACAAACAGCTGCTGGCTACATTATTTACTGAGGCCATCATGAATCCTCTGTGGTGTTTTGCATACTGCCAGCTTTATTTCACCCACTGGAAAAATAAAGGTATTCAATGAATCGTTGACTGTCGAGACCAGAACTTTGTCATCTGTCGGCACAAATAAAGTACATATGATGCAGCTTGTGTTGTCCTCCTCTGTTGGTCTATTTAGATATATATCTATCGGTGACATGTAGTGGTTACTAAGTACAATTACTGCACTCCAGTCCAACTCTGAGGTACTTGTACTTTTCTTTAGCAGTCCCATTTTTATTCTAATTTATACTTTTGCTGCACCACATGTTGGAGGCCAACATTGTACTTCTTACTCCACAACTTTTAATAGACAACATTAGTTACTAGTTACTTTGCAGATTATTAAAGGTGCAATATGCAGTTTCAGTGGAGAGAAAGATTCTCACTGGCTGATTTTCTTTATGCCTGAACAAACTAAAGAAAACAAAACAAAGGACAACACAACTTCATAATGTTTTACTTTGTTTATATGTGGCGGACCCTGCCACATTTCTAGCTTCAAACTATCAACTAATAATTGAGGATGTATTACTCGATGAAGCTTAACCTACTATATAAACTAGATTAAATCAGCACCAACTTCACCAACTGCACGTTAGAGATGATTTCACATTTATGCATCAATAATTATAATCAAAGAACATAATAATTATGATTCTTAAATAGGCTATTAACCCTATAATGAGTACTTTAGATATACTTCTGTAGGCCTTCAACTACCCAAGATAAGCAGTTTTAATTATTTCACTGTATCACTACTTTTACTTCAATAATTTAGAAAGTAATACTACAAACTCAATCGTTTTTATTTTTTTCCCTACATGAATAAACAAGCTGTTCTCAGAGGACAATAAGTTCCCCATAACACTGTTTGAAGCTGGAAAGGTGGCAGGGTCCGCCACATATAAACAGAAATTGTGTTGT
Source organism: Spondyliosoma cantharus (assembly GCA_900302685.1). NCBI lineage: Eukaryota > Metazoa > Chordata > Actinopteri > Spariformes > Sparidae > Spondyliosoma > Spondyliosoma cantharus. The sequence continues at coordinate 25,494 of OMLP01000223.1, read as the reverse complement.
CCTTTATTGTCACTTTGTTTATTCATTTATTCAGTCATGTACACAAAGAGGGTTTGTTTATCCAGTTTGTTTAAGCGTGAATAAAATCAGTCAATGAAAATCTTTCCCATTTCTTCCGCATAACTTACACAGTGCACCTTTAATATCAAACGATTTCGAGGCAAACTTTAAATCTATCAACGCCTGAAAAATGCATGAAAACACGTGAAGCTCACTCTGTTTCTCTCCGTCACACACAGTGTCGGGAGGAAGTGACCTCTGCAGCTTTTAGCTTCCTGTAAGTTAAAACGTGGCCAAACCATCGCGGAGGACGATGACGACACAGGAGCCGAGAGCGAAACCGTAAACAACAAGGGGGCCGGTGTCTGACGTCACCGAGCCTGCTCAAAACCAGGAAGAACAAATGTTTGTTCCCGTTCTCCGCCCACTCAGCTCTGGCACCACTCCGGGCCGCTCCAGGTGAGAAAAAGAGGGCAGAGACGTGTCCATACGTGGGGTGGAGAATGTGCAGGTAAAGGCTTTGCTCTGAGGTGGAGCTGCTGATAGACAGTTGAGGACAAAGAGCACTGAGCTCTGCAGGGAATCCACCAGTCTGCTGCTGCTGCTGTTGTTGAAGGAGACGAGGTGAGTTCATAGATACACTAACTTCACTCTGTGGCGTTAAACAGACCCACTGAAGAACAGTACAGACTACTTCTATTTCTACTTCTCCTTTTGCTTCACTTCTTTGTTTTTTTTTTCTCTGTCTGACTGTTTGAGAAGTGTTTGGAGTCTTGCTGCTCCTCTTAATACACCGTTTATACAGTTTCTCTGTATAATTCTCACTTAATTAATCCATCAGGTGTCTGAAGGAAGATGAATTTGCAACAGTTTTTAGTAACTGATTAATTGTTGAAGTCATTTTTGAGCAAATATTTAGAAGTTCCAGCTTCCTGTTTTGTTTAGACAGAAGTTGTCTGGGCTACAGATCATGATGTTGGAGAGTGTTTTCACTATTATTTTGCTATGTAAGAGCAGATCAGTAATCGATTGTTCAAGTAAATAATGATTAGCTGCAGCATAAATATAAAGTTTAGGGGTCCAACTAAAGATTACTGTCATTGTCGATTAGACAATTTTCTTGATTTATTTGATTGACTCATCAGCATTCGGTCTGTAAAATGTAATTTGATTGTTCTAAAACCCTGACTGACATCTTTGTATTGCTTGTTTTGTCCGACTAACACTCCAAAACCCAAAGATTAAAGGGTTAATTATCGCGGTTCGCAATATAACAAGTCAACAGGTCACAGAGCATTTTCACTGATGTTCATGTTATGTAAGAGCAGATGAGTAATCGATTACTCAAATAAATTATAGGAAGTCGCAGCGTCGATAAAGTTTAGGGCTCCAGCTACAGATTATTTTCATTATCGGTGAATCTGCTGTTTTCTCCTGACTGTTTTGGTCTATAAAATCAAGTCCATTGCATTTTTCTAAAACTTGAAAAATCCTTTATGGATATAAGGTTTATTATCGCAAATTACTCAAGAAAAGGGTCATTAGTTGCAGCGCCAATAAAGTTGAGGGCCGCAGCTGAAGAGTACTTTGATCATCGATGGAAGTGCAGATGATTTTCTCGTTTTAGTGATTGACTCATAAACCTTTGGTCTATAAAATGTCTGTAACATTTTTTTTACAACTCCAAAAAAGCCACTTGTTTTGTCCGACTAACACTCCAAGACCCAAAGATACAAGGTTCGTTATCATAAATTACTCAATAAAATGGTCTATAAAATGTCAATTACATTTTTCCAAATCGTCTTTTTTACTGCTTATTTTGTCCGACCAACACTCTAAGACCCGAGGATGCAAGCAAAAATGATAATTAGCTGCAGCGTCAAAGCAGCGAGTGATGAAACTAAAGATTACCTTCATTATTGATTGATCTGCCGACTTTGTTCTTGATAATGATAAACGATTTTTGGTCCATAAAATGTCAGTAACATTTTTGTCTAAAACTCCCAAAAATCCACTTTTAATTACTTTTTTTCAACAAATCATTCTAACTCTAAAGCCCCTTTTAGGCACACGTGACTTCTGACTAAAAACTGCAGACCAATATAACCTGCATAACCTATTGTATGCTTCATATTGTCTTTCTTGTCTTGTAGTCATCCTGCCATGGAAACGCCGACAGAAAATCAACGGCCTGAAAACAACAACAATGGCCAGCTGATTTCTGTGCCTCACAAGGACACCATCCGTCTGCTGGAGGTGTATGTGAAGCGCAGCCTCAGCTTAAATGATGGGGCCCTGGGAAATAAGAAGGGGAGGAAAGATAAGTGGGTGACGATGCCAAACAGGCAAAGGCGACATTCCAGCGACCCTTCCATCCACTTGATGGAATTACCGGGATCAAACGAGGACATTGGTCCATTTTCTGCAGTCGAACCTCCGGAAGATGTGCCTGAGACGCTTCACGAAGAGAAACCCCCGAGCCCCCCAGAGAAACCCCCGAAGAAACCAAAGAAGAAGAAGAAGTCATCATTCTGGAAAAACTTTGTTGGTTTTTTCTCGCGGAAGAGTAGCGAGGAGAAAGATGAAGATGAGGACAGTCGGCCAGAGATGCCCGAGGCGGTCAGAGCAGAGGAGACGCTCTCTGACACGGTGTCCAGCTGCCTGCCAGCGGCGACGGTCACTTTACAAAAAAAAAAGTCCACGAGAAGAGGATCCATCAAGAGGAGACTGTCCAAAAGGGGGCGTTCCACGCTAAAGCTAAATAAATTTGTCAAAGATCTTAACACTGCTGACATCTCCAAAGTTGAAGGTGAGTTTGAGGATTAAGTGGATTGACCTGATTTGTGTGATGTAAGCGTGACTAATATATGATATGATTCACTGTTAATGTAACATGGATTAATGAAAATCTGGGTCATGTTACTGTTGTAAAGACGCTTTCACGTCGAGATTCCTTTGCATTACTTAGCTTACAAACAATGGATTTTTTTCTTGCTTTGCAGCTGTCGTCAGTGTGGAAGCGACGTACGCCTACTACGAGAAGGTGTCAGAGGAACTGGAGAGGATTGTTAACGAAGTGAAAGAGGATGTTGAGCAGCTCACTGACGGTGAGAAACTGTTACAGAGTGCCAAGTTGTGAGGCATCAAACAGCATTTTCATTCAACACAGGTTAAAGAAGCATTCAGAATATAGTTTACAGTTGACTTAATTTGAATGATGAAAGTTCCGTTGACTTTCAAACTTACAAAATGCATCGTCATCCCTTCATCTTCGAATATGAGATCAACATCCACACATATTTAGTCCCTGTAACTGCTAAAACCGATTTAGTATCACGTTGTTCAGCACACTGATTAAACTTCCCCTTGCTGTCGTTTTTTTTCTCAGAGCAAATCATCAACAGGATCATTGCGTTGACAAAGGAGCAGGGCGACGCCATCGAAGACAAGGTTGGTATTCGTCGTTGTTTTTAGTAAGAAAAACATTTGTTGATGAAACTCTGGGTGACAATCCAAGAAACATGGGAATATTTAGCGGGTCGTCTGGTGATCGGAAGGTTGCTGGTTTGAATCCCAGCTCCCCCTGGCTGAGCTGAGCTGCATGTCAACGTGTCCTTGAGCAAGATTCTGAACCCCAAGTTGCTCCTGATGCGCAGCCTCTGCCATCAGTGTGTGTGAATGGGTGAATGTGGCAAGTGTTGTAAAGCGCTTTGAGTGGTCAGTAGACTGGAAAAGCGCTATAGAAATGCGAGTCCATTTACCATTTGATTTATGTCTGTGAGATTTAAGTAACGTATGATGATTTATAAGAAACAGAAAGCAAAAGAGACAAGAGACATTCTCAACCCATAAGGGACTTCCTTCAGTTTGTCACTAGAATGTGAGGATATGAAAACTGCAATCTGAAACGTAAAGGGTAAATTAAAGCTTGTATAGCTGAGTATAAAATGTATGTATATCCAGATGTAGTGGAGCAGAAATGTAATGCAGTACAAATAGAAACTCGGGTGTACTTGATGTACTTTGTGACATTTCACTGCTGATCATCAGTCTATACCTATTCGGTCTCCTTCCTTACCTCTGTGTGAGTTACGTAATATGTTATGCTTCACCCCAGAGACAATGTGTCTGTGTGCGTGATACCAGTACTGAAAGTGTACTAACAGCGGGAGAGAAGGTGCAGAGTCACGAGTCACGAGTCACTTCTATGTAAAACACTGCATGTGACTGCTTTAGTGCTTTAGTAGTTGTACCACCACAGACCACACTGGTTGTACAGTGACAGAGCTGCGGCAATTAGTCGATAAAATCCATCAGTTGACAGAAAATTAAACTATTTTGATTTCGATCGAATGATTTGCTGCTTTACGTTGTCACGTGTGGTTACAAACTGAGTATCACTGAAGTTTTTTGACAAAAGCAAACATTTGATGACAAGTTTAAGTGAATCTTGATGAGCATTTTTTACATTTTCGCACATTTTTAAGGCCAATCGATCAATCAATCAATCAGTACAGTTGTTTTTAGCAGTGTTGTTACTGTGTATTTATCCATGTTTATTAGCATTAAAGTTTCACATAGGTCAAAGTATGTTGTATCTGCTGACAGCCGTCATCTCCTTATCTCCCTCCAGCTGAAAGATAACCCCACCCTGAGCGGCTTCTTCCAGCGGATGACATACTCTTCCTTCCAGCAGCTGGCCGATGCGTATCTGGAGACGGAAACGACGCCGACCCACAACCTTCCAACCGTCCCGCAGACGGCACCTGAACTGATCAAGTTGGCTTTTACGTACGACTTTACAGCCAAGGTCGCCCGTCTCTCCAGACAGAACGTAGGTCACATCACTGGCCTGGGGAACCGTTATCTCGAGGACCGATTTGAATACAAACAGGTAAGAATCAGACGTGTTAAATTAGGTCGACCATGTGTAGGCATAATGGTTTAAATATGTGCGGTATATCTTGAAATGCCAGAGCAGCATATGAACAATAACCACAAGTAAAATAGCCGCACACGGAGGTTTGTTTAAAACTCTTTTGTTGTTTTTTTACAGGCCTGTTCGGACCATCCAGTGTCTGACAGCGACAGCTGAGGGGCACAAACACACAGAAACAAAACCAGCGCTGCGAGTGAAACGTTTACTGTTCAACTTCTCTCAGGAGGTGGTGCAGGCCTGAATTCTGTCACAGGACTACCTAAAACTAATTTTAAACTGGCAGCCGACAAATTGTGGCCATTTTTGTTTGATTTTAACTGCTCTGTGATGAAAAATTCTGCAACAGTGATGTTTGCGGGAAAACCAGTTGAGCGGCTTCGGAAGGTTTGAGTGAGCGTTTTAAGCCCCGTCTTCAAACCCGTGGCTGCATTTCAGAATCGCAAACAGCTGATTCTACAAGTGACACTACTGTATACATGTGACGCTCTTTTGATTTCTGCACATTGATTTTCCAATGATTGAAAAAGAGCAACACAATCATGTTGGATGTATATAAGCTTGACAGCTATGTGCAATTTTAGTTTTTTTTTATTGTTGTACATTTCTAGGATTTTAAAAGTAGAGTATTTAGTAGAAGTTAAACTCAAATGTGACGAAACTGTGACGTTGTTTCTGTTTGATGATGTGAATGCAGGCATTCACACACCACACTGAAATAAAACATTTTTAATTTATTAATGCTGTTTTTTTTTTTTTTATGACATTAGGAAACTGTCCGGCTTAAATGTTTGGTAAAATAACTTATGTCTCCCTAACTTTGTCCAGAGTAATGTCAAACTATAGATGGTCAAGGCTCCTTCAAAGGGCTGCAAGATAACTTTTAAAGAAGACAGGAGCCAAAAATGTGTTTATTTTGTTCAGACTTTATACAGGACAATGTTTCCCTCATCTGCCCTCTGATAGTGTCTCGCTGGTCGAACGGTGTGACTGAAAGTGCTTCATTTGAAAGGGGTCAAACTCCAAACAGGCTGGAGAAACACCGCCCTACTAGAGAGATAGTGTGCTAGTTGTGGAAAGATTTAGTGTGCCACACCCATCGTTCTCTTGCATACCTTTTGAGCTGCAGAGACAACAGCCTGCAGCGTTGCACCGAGTGCTTTGAAGAAAAGCATTCCTGAATTTATGCGAACACACACTGTCAATAACTGCAGCTTCCTTAGGCAGAGTGTGGGTGGATCAGCTACACGTTAATAAGACAGGTTCATGTTCGAGTTTGTAGACAGTGTGTAATTAATGCCCATGAACTTGCGAGATGGAATGTGACAGTCTGTCAGTTCCATTGTTGAAGCATGCAGCGATGGCTCTCACCTGTGGAAAAGGTTTCAGGATACTTTTCCAACCACGCAGATGCCTACCTTAGTATCATTAATATTCCTGTGCATTCAGCGCAACCAGTCCAGACAGCAGAGGAAAGAGGGCAGTGGATGCAAACGGAGATCAAGATGGAAGAGACAGCTGAATGAACACAACAGTCCCAGTGTCCTGACCCGTCATGTGACACAAACCGCTGAAATCTGACTCGTGTTCAGTGAAGTGCGAAGCTAAATCTTTCCACATAAAATGCATTCATTTTACTTCTTTTAAGTTTCAGTCAGAGGTTTAAAAGGGGACTTCTAGAGATAAACTCACTGACTTTTTTAACGCCAATTCAGAAGAAAAAATGTGACGTGCAAGGTAGCAGGTAATGGAAAAGTTGTAATCACGTTTCCCCCGAAGATTACGAAACAGTGTGGAGAAAACTCAGTGACTAAATCAGTCATTATGAAATCAGAACTGAGTAAAAATTTAAAAAACAATAGCCTTGTGATGTGTCTGATGACTAACTTCTACACCACATAACAAGAGCCATGACTCTACAGGTAGTACAAATACAGTCCCTTTGACCCATTTTACAAAAGCCACTTGGCTCGTCAAGCTGGTACAGCCCAAGTGTAATTAATAACATTAATGACAGCTCTGCTGCACTGAGGTGTCCCAGCACGTACACACCAGCCCCGGCCTGTGGACTGCAGGCAGGACAATGTTTTCACCAGGTGAAACATCTATTGTGGACACGGGATTACATAACTACTTACTGACTGAGAAACATTACCATACAAGAGAAAATAAATGTTTTTAGTTTGTCTTTTTCATGGCTGATAAATAATGTTAAAGGTGTCAACTGTCCGAGCACAAAGTTAGTTATTGCCACAAAGAACAGAACAATTACATTAAAAACTAAAACCCTACATTTTGTCTGTCTGACCATTAGTTTAAATAAAAGCCTGTTTTACTGATGTTCATCAATGTAAAATACTCCTTTAACACAATAAGAAAACATTAAAACGGGTCTTGAAAAACATTTGATGAAAACTTGAAAACTGTCTGTCAATTGTAAAAAGACAATCCTGTTTTGGAATGTGGTGGTGAGGCCACCTTTGTACTTACAGTTGGACCAAGCTTTGTCCCTTTAAGCCGGTGCCATTATGTGGTTTGAGTTATCTGGCCAACGGCAGGACAGACTGACCACATGCAGGGTCTGGATTGCTCAATGATGACTGGTTGCCCAGTCTGGACTATTATTAGCCGGCAACGAAATAGCTTTCAACATCAGGGGTCAAAAGCTAGACAATTTATTTTGGAGCACTTGAGCACTTGAATAATGACCTTAGCACAGCATGAATCACAGCTGGTTTGAACCAATTAAAAAGGACAAAAAGACAACTTGATGTGTGTAAACCTTTTACATTTTTATTGCTTTTTAAACACAGAGAAGGCAGATTAATCAAAGAGACCGAAGCCCATGTCTTCGTCTGACTCTTCTGATTCCTCTTTCTTCTCTTCCTTTTTCTCTTCCGCTGGAAATGAGACAGATGAAGACAACAGTCAACAACACAGACAGAAGTCAGCAAGAATATTTAACAGCACTGACATCGAACTTTGTTATAGGATTTAAACATGTACAACAGATTCTCTTGAGAGGGCACTATAGTATTTGTATTGTATCAAAACGCTATAATGTATGATAATGCCACTTAAAACTTAAAGCAATTCTACAGAAACTGAAACCATCCATTAAAAATAAA
>OMLP01000223.1:0-17395 GCA_900302685.1 Spondyliosoma cantharus | reverse complement strand
GGCTGCAGCAGCCCCACCACCAGCAGCGGCAGGTGCCGCCACAGCACCGCCTGCTGGTACGGAGGCTAACTTAGAAAGGCCTGTAGACAAAAGGAGAGAAATACAACTTTTAGCCATTTTCCAAGATGACAACTTCAAATTTTCAACCTGTGTTCACTGAGAGGTCTTACCTGAGTTCATGACTTCATTGATGTCTTTGCCATTCAGCTCACTAATGACCTGCAGAGATATTCAAGATTTAAAAACCAAAAAAAAAAAGACTTGTAAGTTTTTATATTTGCATAAATACTGTTTTTAAATGGCATACCTTGTTTAAGCGTTGATCATCAGCCTCGATTCCTACGCTGCCCAAGATGGCCTTGATGTCCTTTGCACTGGGGCTGGTGTTTCCACCGAGCACAGCCAGGAGGTAAGCGGCCACGTAACGCATTCTGTATTGACAGAAGAGACACAAATTAACACCTTAAGAATTTGTGTTCAAATCTTTACATTATGCAACACTGACGTCAGGACGTCAAGTCTGCTAGAGTAAAATGTTATGACACCCTACATCTCAACTTAAGAGGCTTTCGTGTGCGTGGACTCAAATACGTCACACAACTTAAGAAGACGTTTCTTACAGACATTTTACTGATCAAATGATTCATCATGAAATAGTAACATTTATCAATAATCGTGATGTTATTGGGCTGTAACCAACATTGTTTCTTGATTAATTTGTCTGAATAACTTTTAAATGGATGGTTTGGAAATTTGAAGAAAAAAAAAGGGGGATTGATTTTAAATTTCCTAAAGTGGAGGTTTACATTACTATTAAACATTCAGACTACTTGTTTTGTCTCATCAGCAGTCCGTCCCCAGATGTATTCAGTTTACTAACATAACAGACTAAAAATACAGGTATATTCATATTTTAATTAACTAATCACTTCAGCTCTAATTATATCATAATTGACAGCAGCCATAATCATTACAGATAAAATACTGTCAGATTCTTTAACTGGCACAAATTCCAAGATTCAAATGCAGTTGTATCTTGTTATTCAAAATGGTCTCAGGTCAGTGCTTTACAATCACCACTGGGAGGCTGAGCTACCTGCTTTCCACACATGACGGCTATATTTTTACAATGCACATCATATTACGACGTGGTGCATGTATGACGTTAACAACCAGTATACAGAACATGGGCATACGAATCAGTAGTGACTCCAGTATTCCGAGTTATCCTAAAATGACGGAGTAAATATTCTTGGGAGGAACCCAGTTTGACGTTAGCTAAGCTAACGTTAGCTTCAGCTCTCCGTATATTGAAACGATACTTTGACTTCAATCACAGATAAACGAAGACAACAATCACATGTCGGTGTTCAGAGTTTATATTTTTCTGTTTTGAACAAGACCAAATACTTCTCCGACAGGGATTCACCGTTCAACCGTAATACACATGACTAACGTTAAGCTAACAGAGGCAGCATGGCGCCCAGTGATTTCCCATCACGGTCCTCCATTTCTGACAGCGGCTTTTTTCTCCAACAAAGCCGCTCTTTGTCAGTATTTAACAGAGATCTTCGAGTATTATATTATAGGATATCATATTGAAAACACAGTCAGACATGAACTAATGGACACACAGAGCTTGAATTAGTCACATTTTGACTTACTTTAAGTCTAAACAGACACGAAACGTCGGTCACGCTAAGAAATCCGGAAGAGAGGAGGAGGCGTTACCGGAAGTTTCAGAAGACTGGAATACGTCGATGTGATTGGTCCATTCGGAGTGACAGCATGTACGTCATCATGAATGAAAGAAATCTGTCACATTTGTCCCACAATTTACCACAACTCAAGGTATTCAGCATCTAATTAGAGCATCTGAACACCTTTTTACATTTTTTTTTTTTTTTTTTTTACTTTTTTCATTATGTAGTTAGAAGTAATGTCATATATATCTCCAATGAAAAAGATGAGATGAGAGCCAAAGTAATTTTTCCTGTTTTAATCCCCCTTCCTCCCAGTTACCTTTTGTATGAATGAATATGTGGGCCCACTCTGTTTTTGTGATAAACTATATTGTACATGTAATGGGAAAATAAACTGTATTAAACACGGCAACCTGCAGGCTTGCTAAATAATAATATCTGCAGTAAGTCTACAGCTGATATAATTCATTGATATCGACAGTACAATCAGGATCTTTGTGTCTTTTTCAAATATGTGAAACAGTGGCATAGGTATTGATATCTTTTATATATGTAAGTAAAAGTAGCAAGACCTCACTGTAAAATAGGCTACTTCTCTACAAGTACAAGTCGTTCTTTCATAGGTTTGCTGAGGTAGAAGCCAGTAAAATTTACTCTAGCATCAAAGTTAAAGTATATCACTGTGCAGCAGAAAAGTTTGTTTTACAATTTACAATTTTAATAAGCAGCATTTCAATCTTGTATCTGGTCAGAATGGATATTATATGCCAATGTTGCAGGTTAATTTATGACTGCATGATTTATAAAATGATTATATAATCTGTATGTAAGATCTTCACTTTCAAAGTAAATGGTAACTATTGGAGAAGGAGTTGAATATGCTATGCCTCAAAACTGTACAGTACTAGTGGTAAACTAGTAGGAATCTAATAGAGAATAAAACTGGTAAAGTCTTATACAATTACAAATCGTGTGTGTGGTGGGTTAAGACAGAACAAAGAATACGTTAATTGTGTGCATTATTTATTGTCATTAAATCATGAAAAAGAAAGCTCCAGAATCAACGAGCCATGACTGCAGCTCTAGTTAAGATGTGCTATACATTGATTCTTTTACTGGGCTTTTTTGATATCACATGTGCTTACAACATCGTTGAAAAAACATTTAGAAAAGAATAATACAATGAAGTGGTCTGTTAGCAGCCTACAATTCAAGCAACTCCTCCTTTCTCTCCTGGGTGAAGAGCCAGTCGAAGAGTAAGACCACTGAATCTGACACAAACTCTGCAATGTTCCTGAAGTTTGTCACATACCAAACTTTATAGACACATTCCCCAATCAAAAGTAGTAAAATAATAAACAGGAAGCTGAGGAAGAGGCGGTCGAGATAAAAGTTTGCCTTTTCTTTGAAGGTCCACTGGTCCATCGGTAGCGCACGTCGGGCATCGGCGTAATTACCAAGTTGTATCAAGGTCTCATCCAGCCCTTCTTCTGGAGCTTCCAGGTCTTGGCCGTTCTCTGCTTCATCTGTGTCAGCCATTTTATAGCGGTTTGATGCTGCAAATGAAAGTTTTATTCAATTATCTGACGATAATAAAGCAATAAAAGTATCAAAATAACAAGAAGTACAGATAGCGATGCTTCACAAATCTTCCTTGCAGCTGAAGGGTCTTACCTCAAAGAAGATTTCGGGAGAAGATAAGATGCACACAGGAAATGGAGATTTTTGGCTTTTTTTTAATCCTCTACACCATGCTTGCGCTCCTTCAGCATCCAGTAGGCTGCCAGCCACAGGAGTGTGTGGTGCGAAGGCGGTAAATGCCAGACTGGTTACGCAGCACCTACCTCACTAAGACGGGGAGGCTGGGGATTAGACCACACTCAGCAGTTTCCAATCCCTCAACAGGGATGAAGGTGACAGATGGCAATATGCGTATTGATATGCTTGTGAGGGAGGGAGGGAGGGACAGATAGAGAGGTGGAGGGTGACGGTTTCATGTGCTCACGTGAAACTACTCGACCACACAAGTCTCAGGTGGTCACGGCAGCATACATGACAGGTGATCAATCCCAGAAAATTAAACATCTCTGTGGGCCTCGCTGCAATCTGCACACGAAAACCCCCCCACATATCAAGTGACAAAAACATTTAAACCTGCATATTTTAAGCCACATCATACCTTTTTCTTATGTATTAAGGAGTGAGACATGGACTGAAACCAGGCGGTCGTCAAACTGATGACAAAGCAGAACTGACACAGCTTTAGCAGAAGCTTTAGCTTTAGAGTTTGAATAAATCACTTCAGCATAATGCCCTGTGGGTAATTTACTCAAATGCTTCAGAGCCTTTTCAACACTTTGTCACAGCTATTGAAATATGGCTTAAACCAGCTGAATTAGCTGAAGAGGTGCCTGCATCCCGTGATAAGACTAATGGCTGGACTGCTTTGATGTTGCCAGACTTTAGTGACTTCGTTGTTAATTTGTATTCCAGGAAGGGTCTGTTCACTTCTCCTTATATTGGATGGTTTTCCGAGTAGCAGAAAATTTCAAAACACTTGGTACTCTCTATTGATCCTATTCAATAAATCTTCCCATGACAGGCTCCTCTGCTTTTGTTCACATGACTACTCAAACACCCAAGGAGAGCATTTGCATTTGATCGCATTAATTCTTTGCACTCAATCTAATCTCATTTGTAGCCATTCTCGCAGCATGGCTCAGTACCGCAATGTCGGTCTGTCGGATGTTCAGATTAAAATATCTCAGTAACTGTGTGATGGATTGCATTAAAATTTTGAACAGACATTTATGGAGCCATGAGGATGAATCCTAGTGGCTTTTGTGATCCCAAGCAGATGATGCTGATATCAGATCACTTAATAATATCTCAACATTGGATGGGTTGTCATGAAGTTTCATACAGACTCTCATGTCCTCTCATGATACATTTTATTTTATTATCTTAGTTGATCCTCTGACTTTTCATTCATTGCCACCAAGAGGTCAACATTTAATTTGCCCACTACTGCGCAAAACTAACTTTAGTGCTTTAGTGTCGCATTGACACTGTGAGCAGGGCAGAGCTGACGAGACGGCTGTCGACCCTCAGGGTGTTTTCACATCTGTAGTTCAGCCTTTTTGGTCCGGACTGAGACAAAAATACAATACATCTTTCATTTTAGTTCTGGTTCAGTCTTGTTCATACTGACTTTTTTTTACAAACAAACCAAGAGGACGCAACATCAAGTCTTACAGGCCGACAGATAACTCGCTGATCTGCGAGTTTGGACAACTGTCATCCTGCATCATTAGTGCATCATCATGACCCGCGTCAGAAAATAAAACTCCACAAGACCTTTAATGCGGGCAGAAACAGAACAGAAAGGAGGCCTCCTGTACAGTAATGGTTCAGGGCTGATTAATGTGGGATTGCTGTTGCATACTTTTTAATGGATCTAATTTACTGGCAAAGTTGCCAGAGTCGGATACAGCACAGCAGTTTTGAAAGCTTTTGATAATCTAATTGCTTCCTGAACAGTGCATGATCAGAAGATGGATTTCTTTTTAATGTCGCTTCTGAAATCATGCTGAAGTCACGTATCTATTATCAAAAAGTAATGGTTGTCAGCTTGCTTTCACACCACAAACACAACTCACTGGAGTCCAGTATGAAGCGGGCCCAGACCTACCTTATCAAGCGGTCTTGGTGTGGTTGCTTGGTCCACACAAGCGTTCAGTTGACAGCTTTCACACCAGCCCAAAGCAACCACACTAACCAGGAAAATGCACCAGGATCCTTTTTTACAGTAACCAAATAGGTGAGTTGTGAAAGCACCACTTAGTGGTGTTTAAAGTGTGTTTAGATGGTTTTAAATGTCAAATAATAACTGTGACATTTACACATTAAATGAGGAAGATATGAATATTTATTCGGGTGAATTTACCAACAAGCTCTTTGAACATGAAATGTTTGTTGTATCACTTATTATGTTGACATGTAAATCATAATTCAATATGAATTGATTAAGGAAGCATTTAGTCAAAACAGAATAGTAATGATGGGGGCATCATTTTGCTCCGATTGCAGGCTCATATTCTTAAAAATAAGAAGAAATATGAATGGGTCAGAAATGAACGTGTCCCAGGACTCGATGCAGTGCTGTCGTTGTGAATGTTAATGTTGATATTCCAAATATCACATAATCCCACGATTGTCATTGCTGCACCATCTCACTGTAAACCATGTATACAGATGTGCTGCAGCACCTCTTACATGTCCACTTTCTCCGTCAGGGCCGGTGTGCTGGAGGGACACAGAGTGGGCTCGGCGGGTTTACATAACATGCAGCGGCGAGTGATCTGGATCAACGTGACGCGGAACCGCTTTATCCTGAACGCATAAACCAATGGGTTGAGCGCTGAGTTCACGTGAGACATGAAAATGCCGATGTACATGGCAAACTTGGGTACGTGACACTCCGGGCAGAAGAAGTTGATGCAGTTCATGATGTGTATCGGCAGCCAACACACAATGAAGAGGAAGAGCACCAAGGCCAGCGATTTGGCCAGCTTCAGCTCCTTCCGGAAGTACCGTTCTCTATCACAAGTTGCTTCAGCGCGCCGGTTGAGCTGTCGCCGGATCACCCTAAAGATCTCCGCGTACAGAGCAATCATTATGGACAGTGGTACCACCACCCAGCCGAAGAAGTTGAAGTAGACCATGTAGTCCATCCTCATGACTGTGGTGAATTCACAGACAATGTCGCTGGACACACTGAGGTTTCTTTGAGCATCGAGGTTATTCCAACCAATCATTGGAACCAATCCAGTGAGGAAGGCGAGAATCCAACACAGACAAACCGCCACAGACGCCCTCCCCTGGGTCACTATGGTGCTGTACCTGAGCAGAGTTATTAGAAAGGAAAGTGGAGTCAGGACAAAAACTGAACATTTCTTTATGTTGCAATTTTGATTTTTTTTTATTTCTCTCTGGTAAAAATGTTGTGCTTGTTATGATTTGGACTTTGTGTCAGCCTGTTTTGTGGGTTGTTCTTGTTCTTTGTGTTTCAGAGGTGCTTGGCGAGGCTGGGCGTGGCTTTTCTGATGGCCAGAGCTGTGCCGGTCCACACGCCTGCAGCGCATTGGATGTAATCAGCTTAGATTACTTGGTATTTGTTTTCTCTCAGTGTCTCTCGCTTAAATAAAGCTGAATGAAGCTTTCGTGATATTCACTCGCCAGCACGTTAATCCAGCTTCTCTCCGATTCAAGTGTGACCGGACCATTCCTGTGGACCAGCTCCTCTACCACTCGCCATACAGGCTTCCACACCTCTTCCCCCCTACTCAACCCTGACTGCCTGAGCCAGCCACCTGCATAACTATGAGTATCTACCCGCACCACCCTGGGAAGCACCTGCCTGTGCTCGAGGTCACCACCTCTACCTGCCAGCGATTCCTTCGTGATCAACGAAATTCACCTTTCAAATATACTATACCTGTTTGGCGTCAACTTTTGGGTCCACCTGTTCTACAACAACCTATAGGCACAAAAGCCACTTGGTTAGGGTTATAAACACATCGTGGTTTGGCTGAAAATACCGGTTTTCAACGCCACAATCACGAATGGAGATGGTCCGACTCCCCTTGAAAAACAGCTGGTTTTGGTTGCCACAAATACTTCTCGGAATGTCCCCGGGTCCCCTTGAAAAAACACCCGAATTTGACGGCACAAAGATGACTGGAAAAAATTCCTGGTGACCTTAAAAACTATCCAGCGGTGTGACTCAAACTGCGGTCAGGAATTTGACAGCGTTGTTGCCGTTTCATACGTTCCGATCTGAAGTCGGCTGATAAGCATCCAACGTGAATGTGATATAACGTGTTTGGACGTGTCTAAGGTTTGCAGAAACAATAACTGCCAACGTTAAATATCTGGGCAACTGGGCTGCTACTGGACTCTTATTTCTTTCCACAGGTTATTGTTCAGAAGCATTTGTCTCAGCTTTCGACATCCAACTGGTAAACAAAAAGTAGGACGTGCATCTGCCAAAATCAAAACAAACTGTGCCTATGTCATTTATTTAGGCTGACGGGGACATTTTCATTTGCTTAAAAGCTTTTGATGTCCAGCCCATTGATCTGCTTTATACCCGGCAACGATATATGGCTCCACGTCAGACATCGACGCAGAGAACCACCTCTTCTTGATTGACTTTCTGAGGCTGAAAGCACACATTTAGCTCTCTGATGCTAAAAGCAACAGAAAAGAAAGATCGGAGACTATTTGTTCTTCTATTAATATGCTCGGTTCTACTCTAAGAAGAAGGATTATCAGACGATTTTTGATGTTTTGCGGGGGATGTTTGTTCTGAGTGCAATCGAATACAATTTTGTAATTTGGGTAATCGAAATAAAAGTTATTTGATTGAATCGATACATGCTGTGTAATGTGGTATCAATCGGCTAATGGATAAACAGCACTTATGTCAATAAAACTTCAGAGTAAGAGTTGTCACCAGGAAGCTGCAATTTACTGGAACAGGAAATCACATCCACTTCCTATAGCACTTATAATTAATAGCACTTATAATTAATATTTAATTGTGCCCACTGTAAGCAGATAATTATATTGATGCAGGAATACTTTTCTAGAAAGTGAGATCACAACATTCACTATCCAACAAAGTCTTAACCAAACTAATTTCTACTTTCTTTCAGTCAGTTTGTGTCTCAATCCTGAGAAACCCAAAATGACACCTTTCAAAGTAAGCTGCAGTTCCTCACCTGGTGGGAATCTTGACGCGCAGATATCGATCGATGGCGATGGCCAGCAGGGAGAGGATGGAGCTCTGGGTGATGATCAGCAGCAGGCAGGAGAGGAAGAGGCAGGTGTAAAACTGAGTGCTGAATCCCAGACTGATGATAATAGCCAGAGGGATGACCAAAACTCCCACAGCGATGTCAGCCACGGCCAGAGACACAATGAAGGAGAAGGTGGTGTTGCGGAGAGCCCGGTTCACACACACAACCAGCACCACCAGCACATTCCCCAGCACAGAGGCAACAGCAATAGCTGTCTCGATGGAGATGTACAACATGTCCACATGCTCCGGAGGCTTGATACCCGGAGAGGAGGACATTTTCACTGTGCACAGGCCCTGCCTAGCTTTTACTTAAAAATGAAAATGTGTTGTTGAAAATTCTAGCCTCCACTTTAGGGGTTGCTTCAGCAAAAACATCTTCCACTATGTGTGTTCTCCACTTGAAAGAACACTACTTTTTCTATGCAATGTTTACGCAATGAGTGGCCCCTCACAAAGCGCTCACGAAGGGATGAAGAATGAAGAATCCTCAGCATGTTGTTCAAGCTCTCCTCAGAAGTGGGCACCAGTGCATAACTACTCCCCTACATCCTTACCCCGACTCTCTCTCTCACTCACTCTCATGGAGTCATAAAACCAAGGGGAGGGACTTTGAATCCTGCAGCAGTCTGCAGCAATAGTTTTGCTCATATTAAGTGCGTGCAGTTTGATGGTGTTACAGATAACACGCTCTCCCCTAATGATGGGTGGCTCTGCATTAGTGCCGATTTTATCTATTGCAGTCTTATCCATATCTGCATGAGTGAGCGATGAACATGACATGCTAAAGATTGGTTACATTATGTTTGAGAAAAAGAGTTAATACTGCAGCTTGGTTATAGCACTGACAAGTCTGATTTTCACCTGCTCAGTGCTCGTTTTGGTGACAAATCTTTATTAACCACAGGGGATCTTTTTAAAAATGCTTGGAACATCAGTCAATATATTGTGATTAGTCTTCTTTACTCTCAGAAGTTGGCAAGGATCCAGGAAGTCACCACATCTGTCAAAAAAATAGTCCCCTCTTAAAACCAAAGCACGTTATTTTTACACTGTGGTTGCTTGTTCCTTTATTCTTTCATTTTTTTCTTTAGTTACAAATTTAACAAAGCAGATGTAACTTTTTATTTAGCAAGTTTTAGCGGTGCTGGTAGGTGCTGTTTTTTTTTAACTTTGTACTAAACCAGTTGATTCCCCTTCTCCTTATCTTTATGCTAAATTCTAAAATTCTGGCCATATCTACGCTCCTTTAAAGGTTTTAATGGAAACCATTTGTATGAACAGTTCATTGTGGTGATGAAGGTTGAATCCATTTTGTTACATTTCGTCATCTTTAGAATGACTGAAGTCTCTGACTATTGTAAGGATGACAAAAATGATGTGCCCTTATTTTCCATTCATTCATCACCTATTCCATCTCCTGTCATTACTAAAATATGTCAGCGCAACATTTAACTGAATTCTATTCAGCCGTACAAATCTCTTTATGCTTTTCCAATTTCTTGAGCAGTTTGATGTGTTCATGCACACATTTAGGAGGTGCTTCTCTTTATCGTCACTGTCACCCTGCATTGGCGCATTTTTTAAAATCTCTTTATGTTGTTCCTCCACATAATGTCCAGATATCACAACTTGGACTGCAGGGTAAACTGCAGGTAGGAATAAGTTCCAAAAGTTCAATTACTTTCAAAAACGTAATTTAATTGTCCGTCTGAGCATGAAAAGACTTTGGCAGCAAGTATCACTGAGCAAGCAATCACTGAGATGGTCCTCAGTTGCTTAAGGAAGCAGATTCAGTGTCTGCCTGTAAATATATTCACTCTGATGCTGATGACTTTAGTTTTTTTTTTTTTTTTTTTTATTCAGAGAAAGCGATGACTCAGGCTGTTGTTTTGGGACATTGCCTGTGATCTCACGCTCTGGTCTGTGCATTAGAGTGTTCATGAGCTGACACTGAATCAGTTTTATTGGGCCTCTGTCATCCCACATGACTTCATTATCTCAAGTGGGACTTTCTACATGCAACCTCAACTGGAAATGCATTTACTGTAAATGTCAAACATACTGCAGTATCTATCAAACATATTGGTTCAGCACTCAAGAGGACCATTATGCTGCATTTGTTGCACTATTATTGTTCACCCTCGTTGTTTGTTGCGGTTTGCTCGCCTCCTTTTCCGGCTTGAATCGATCCAGTAACATAAAGACTCTCTTAGTGTTTGTGGTTATGTATTAAAAATTAATGTAATGTGACTGAGTAATTACACTCTGTTGAACATTGCTGCCGATTGAAACATTTTGTCGACTTGTGCTTTCAGCATACCAAACACCAAAATACAGATTATTTTAAAGGCTCCATGAAAAAGTGTTCAACTGATATTCCTCTACAGATGATATCCTTTGGTTACACTACGAAGCACATCAATATCTATAAACAGAAATAATTAATTTGATTATGAGCTTGCAGGGATCCGCTTGCACATGCGCCACAGGGATTACATGACAGTACAGCTCCTATTACCGGTTCCAATTAACAAAATTATTCTCAACATCCTCACGAAGCTTTCCAGTTTAATGTTGAATTCATTTCACTCCGCTACGCCGTCTCCGTTTGTGTCTATATTAATCAATCAACCAGCAGTTGGCCTACAGGATCTGAGTGTTCAAATTAATAAACGGGGAGTGGCTGTGACTATAACATATACAGATCAACTCCATTTACAGCAGGGAAAGACATAGCCGCCTTGCAGGTTCTTATTTTTACTATGCAAAGCAGGAACTGGATTTAAAGTTTGAGTTTTGTTGGAGACTGACTCTTTCATCTGCTTGGCTGTTGAGACTGTGATAGGAAAAAATGACATCTTCCCATCAAACCAAAGCCAGTTATCGTGCAGCTTTACTCAGATCTGGCATCCGCTCTGCTTGTGTGTGTATTTCCAATTTGTTCCCAAACATATCTTTTGCTATTTCAATCCAATACGGATTATAAGACTCAAGCATTTTTTGACTGTTAAAGATTATAAACTCAAAGACACATGCTCACACTATCAAGTTTGTCAGCAAAAATGGTGGTATACTTAATTGTATAGCTGCGCTTCTGTCCAACAGATGTAACACCACTCGGCCCTATTTGCATGTAACATATCTTACATGGCATATAGTCAGCATGTGCGCTGGAAATAGCTGCTATGATGAATAGGGGAAAAGACAATTTACTTGTTGATAACAAATGATGATGTGTCCTGATAAGCAAATGATAGATAAGGCAGGGTTGAAGATTCACACAATGCAAAACATTTTCCTGCACGCACTCCAGGTACGGGAGGTAGAGCCCCCATTCATTCCTATGATGGCTGCTCATTGGTGCATGAAGCCAAAGAATCTTCCGCGTTGTGGGACCAATAGAGCGTGTGCATGAGGGTCTTCCACCGACCAAGCTGGCTGAGTCCCAGATAAGCACCAAGCTAACTTGAATAGAGATAAAATGATTAAATCTCCCGACTCTTCTGGACTTTCCAAATGTTATTGGACCGAATGGCTTAACTCATGATAGTCAAATGAGTCATTACGCTGGGGTTGTGACGCTCCAAAAAATGTAACCATCATTTTACAGCTGCTTCTTCCACATGCAGGTAAAAAATATATATATATTTTTGGGCCCCAGTGCATCACGTGATGTTTTAATCACATGTTTCAGCCACTGCAAAAGTTGACTTCAAAGTCTCTCGCTTGGGGCTTGGTCAGAACACCTTAGAGGGAAAATTAAGACAACAATCAGTGTGTGGATGGTAGTTTTGTGGTTCCTCTTTTGTTGAGCGTTGTTATGGGAAAAACTGATAACAGATCTAAGCAGGACCCTAGTTCCTCTAGATACTGTGGCTATCATCACTTTCATATCTACATGTTTATTTTGTCTGCTATATGGTACATTTTAAGAAAGTCATTGTTTACTAAGCTTGCACATCTTTTTCTCTGTGTCATGCCAGCTCATTAATATTTGGGCTCCATTCATAATGATAAAGGAAGTGAAACTGGTGACATTCTTAAATTCTTCAGGGCTTGCACATGACATTTTGTAACTTGTTTATTCAATACTGCTACATGATCAGCCATTATAACTGCGCCAAGCTTAACCACCCTTTGTTGTCATCTTATCAGTCTGATAGCACCAACTTTAATAAATTGTTAAGTAGCTAATGTGCCATCATTTCTAAATACAGGGAGGTGCTGTGCATCTTCTAGCTTTTGGGGGCCAAAAACAAGAACAAACGTTAGCTATTGAAAGCACAGTACAGTATTTCTATTTTCGCAGAAGTAACGACCCAAAGCCACATGTGACCATCAAAGTATTACCTGTTCTTCATCTCCTTCTTACTGAATCAAATGGTCAGTCGGCCTAATATCATATTAAATTCTTCTTCTTCTTCTTCTTCTTCTTCTTCTTCTTCTTATTATTATTATTATTATTATTATTATTATCATCATTATTGTTGTTGTTGTTGTTGTTTTTGTTGTTGCTGTTATTATCATCATCTTTTTTTTTTTTTTTATGTTTATGTGACCAAGGAGAGAACTACTTTACTGCAAGTCTTATATTATCGAAAACTTGATAGTTTAACACCCCTGCCTGTCAAAATAATTTACTTTAGATCTTATTGGTTAGACGGCGCACGTGAATATTACCTGTTGGTGGAGCGTAGTTAAGTCCCGCCCCATCCGGGTAGCAAGTTCAACACCACGGGTAGAGCAAAAGCGATTAAGAGCGCAGAGCAGAAGAGTCTGTGAAGCCATCAGAAACTAGGTTGAACTACGAAACATATATGAATAGTTTATAAATTTGTACATGAAATCGAGCAGTACGGACAACAGGCAAGAATATCGATCTACGAACCAATGTGCCGTCGGTTAATTACTCTATTTGCCAGTCTTGGTGAGTGCATTCGTAGCTAACGTTAAGCTAAGCTAACATAGCTAACTACCGTAGTCCGATAGGCAGCATATGGTACTGCAGGGAAAGAGTTTGTATTTAATTACAGGCTGAAATGGCCTACACCTGTCATATTTTGCTCCAGTAAGACATTAAAGTGTGTCAAAAGTTGATGTCAAAAGATAAGTTACTCTAATCTATATATTAGTTATTTTATTTATCTTTTATTTAGCTGCTAATTGCATTCTTGCAAAATGATGGTAAAATGTTAAGGGAAATGTGAAAAAGTCTATGCACCAGGATGTTGGATTTACTATAGAAATGTGAAGTGTGTAACAAGTTAATGCTGCTTACAGACGCGTAAATTAATGGTTTAAGCTGTATTGGTAAAATCTTAAAAAGCCATGATTCATGTTTAAAATGTCATAATTCATATTGTTAGAATAAGGAGATGCTTTGCAGCTTAAAACAAATTAATTCATATAACTGTCATTAAGATATATGTAATATTGAGACTTTTGATGATGTGACATTTCATTATTTCCATAAATAGTTTGGGACTGAAAATAATAGCTCTGTTGTTATGCAGGCTTTTTCAGATCCTCTGAAATGCCTCGGACTTTGGATTCTGGATTCTGTGCTTGATGAAGGCGATGGAGAGCCAGCGTTGAACCTAATCATCTCTCCCTTCTGAGGAGTGTCGTAGGTCTGTGTTACAATCCCCACATTCCCTTTGCCTGTTTTATTTTCAGATGCAACCAGAGCTAAATTTGACGAGGCACACAGAATAGAACGGATCTGAAACTGCCTACATTGACTTAACCCTGAAACTTACTGACTAAACTTAGTACTGAGGAAACATATTAACGCGGGAACCGTACTTTGTTAAGGAGCACTTCCTTTTTGAGGGGTGTTGGAAGTTGGTCAGGAAGAAGTTGAAGTTTTTCTAGTGTTATGTTCGAACCTCTTTATATTCGGTTGGAGGCGGATGGGGGTTTCCAATCCAGCTATGGATTTTTGACCTCAAACCCTCCTTACGAGCCCAGACACAAGTCCAATTTGAATTGTGCTGCCATTTGAACAAGAAAGCGAAATTATACAGACAGCATTTTCCTTTGATACTGCATGGCCTCAACTGAACAACATCTGTATTCCTAGACACAAATGCGTCCGTGCCCTGTATTATGCCACGGGTCAGCTGTTTGGGTCAGACTTTCAGCAGCTGTCCAAGAGCAATGTACAATGCCAAAACATTTCAAAATATAGAATACACAGAATCGGATATGTACTGTATTTGTTAAGGTGAGCCTTCTTTTAGGTGGCTGAAATACGTCTAGAAGTACAATGTTCTGCTTCCCTGCTGGAGCTACATGCACAGTCCTCTATTGCAGATAATACAGACTATAAATAAGTACCTCATAAAGCCCCACATCAAAAGACCTGAACTATCACTTGAAACACGCAACAAAGGAAATTAATGCAAATAACTTAGATGGCAGGTGTTCTGGCTGCTCAGTCCAGAAGTACTAACTGGTTATTTTGCATTGAAAGATTATTTGGTTTGTAAAATATCTGAACTCAACCGTAATGTTTCTGAGTTGTAGGTAGGTTGCTGCAAGGATATTTGCAGTTTGTTGACAAGGTGTACTAAAAGCTGGAACATATTTACCTACAATCTGTTTAATTGTGCTTTTAAATAGGGCCTGATATGGCCTTATAATAATATCACAATATCTTAAAGTACAACCATCTGACAAGTTCAGAAAATTACATAATTTTACTCTAATGTAGCCTTTAAAACCAGGAAAAGACAACACTTGCCATAAAGCGATAAAGGATGTCCAAAATCTAAGACGATATGGTGTTGATATATTGCTATTTTCTTAATCTTTCTCAATGGTAAGCAGGTTTTATATGTTGAAAGTTTGGTGCAACATCATTCAAATTTTAACTCTGATTAAATCAGGTTCAAGAATTAAGCAACACTGTGAACCTCACATCCTACTGTCCAATAGACAGTAGAAATAGTACAACTGTATAAATAGTGGAGTAATGCTGATGACCAGAGCTGCCGGTATTAGTTTAATTTAACTTTCACAGTTTGTTACAGTGAAAGGTGAGCCTGCTTTTACTTTCTGTCAAAGCTGAGAGTGGATTTGCCACAGACAACTGAATATATAGTAGATTTCTGTAAGAAAAAGCTGAAATCAGTTCTGGTAGCAACATCCTCCTGAGAAGTTAATTGTATTATAGTGAGGAGAAAACGAGAAATGGAGGTAACCAGGAGGAAAGATCAGTAAAGACTGATAAAAATTGTGTGTCAGTAATTTGACTCCAGGTCTCTGCCGTGATGCATGAGTGTTTACTCTACTGCAGATTGCATTTTAAGTACGTGTACCCATAATCTGCTATGAATCAGGAGATAAGTGAGGTAAAATGACCTTGATGATAGGTTTCATCAAATTGTGTTGTCAGTTTCTGTTTTGGTCAAGCCTAGAACAATGTGATGAGGAAAAAAGCTTTGGTTTCTTTTAGCAAATGTTAGTGTCAACTGTGACAACCTGACATTTTTGTTATGTGGAAGTAAATGGCAGCAGAAAGCTTCATTTTAATCAGCTATGCAAATTATCAACATACAGGCAAGCAATGTTTTCAAAAGTGAATTAACAGAAAATTAAGTTTGATTTAGGCTCACATTTTAAGGAAAATATGTTCATTAACGAGACAGAAGATTTTACCTTGATACCTTCTAATTTGGAATAGATGACTGAGTTTCTCATTTTCAGTGCAAGTACAGTGGTAAGATAGGATTTTGATTACTCACAGGTAGTCAGATGTAGATAATGCTTATACCAAACCGCCACCATAACCACCAGTCTAGAGACAAAACACCAAGAGAAAAGGAAACATTGATAAATGGTCTTGCATTTTTATAGTGCTTTTCCAGTCTACTGACCACTCAAAGCGCTTTACAATACATGCCACATTCATATACTGATGGCGGAGGCTGCCATGCAAGGCGCCAACTGCTAATCAGGAGCAATTTGGGGTTCAGTATCTTGCTCATGGACACTTCGACATGCAGCTGGGGGCAGCCGGGACTCGAACCAGCGACCTTCGATTACTAGACGACCCGCTCTACCCCTGAGCTACAATCAAGTGCATCTCAGACTTTAGATTAAGATCTGGGTTAGAAGAAGCAGTTGTTTCCTTCTTTATTTCCTGAAACTGCATTCAGGGCAAGTTAATGATCTTGTTGAGAATAAGGGTAAAAAACAAACTTGATCTTAACTGACCTTCCCAAACAAGCCACAAGATAACCATGTGTGTTTATGCCCGCCCACACTCTGCAGGTGCGCTCTGGTATTTAAAAAAAATAGCACTACACCTCTGGGGGTGAGGGTAGTACATTACTGGGCAATAGGGGTGCGTTGTTTACCTTTCATATGTTTGTGTTGCCAAAGTCAGAGTTAGTGAGGAAAGAGTATGTGTTTAGCCCCCTTACTGCATGCTATTGCAGACAGAGTAAAGCACATTACATTTAAGATGCTGACACACTTATGACAGTAGTGACAGTATTGCCAAATCCATGTCGTAGCAGGATATGACACCAAAGATGGTGATTAAACCAATCAAGTCAAGTCAAGACTAAACTGATAGGAACTGACTGGTATTCTGCTGCAGATGTTTATCAAGTTACACTCTGTCAATTTTTGTAAAATTGTGTTGCATGCAGAGAAGTGATAAATTGTTTTCTTTAACATCAGCACATCATCTAGTTTGTGTTCTGAGTACTGTACTACCCTCACCCCCAGAGGTGTAGTGCTATTTTTTTTAAATACCAGAGCGCACCTGCAGAGTGTGGGCGGGCATAAACACACATGGTTATCTTGTGGCTTGTTT
>OMLP01000217.1:8565-22301 GCA_900302685.1 Spondyliosoma cantharus | reverse complement strand
TGCAAAGAGCTGGAAACCGATACAAATAAAATCACAGGACCACTGCTGAAATAATGGGACATCTGGTCCAGACATCTGGAGCCAGAGGACTTTTAGGAGCTTCCCAGCATCGTCTCACCTTGCGGGTAAATTAGCAAAGTGAGAAAATATGGCAGGGGTAAACGATGCTGACAATCACGCAGAGGGAGGACGGTCGAGACAGGTTACCGGGGGATTCATCTTTTGGAGGTCTTTTTTTTTTGTTTCGTTTGAACAAAGGGTAATAAAGGATGGACAATGTGGGAGTTGTGTGTGTGAACGTGTGTGTGTGTATGTGAGAGAGGTGTTTGATGGAGGTGGTAACCATGTCATTAGTCACATCGGCAGGAATTGATCAATTGTCTACATTGACCTAATAAAGAAAAATATGCTTCTAAATGAAGATTGTCATTGCAAGCATGATTTTCAGTAACGCACAAGTCCTCATAGTAAGTAGGTGGTAATTACTAAGTAACACATTTCTTCAAGTAACCTCCCACATCACCACAATATTTCCTCAAAATTCATCGAATGTCACGCAGACACGATTTAAAGACAGCATTCTGCTATTTTCCTACAAGAAATTAAAGGTGCCTTATGTAGTTTTGGAGGAGAAATTCATACTCATGATTTAGACATTTACGACATTAATGGGGTAATGATACATTTCTTTCCCATACGTGAATAAACCAGCTGTTCTCAGAGGAAAATAAGGTCCCAAGAACAATGTTTGAAGCATGAAAGGTGGCAGGGTCTGCCACATATAAACAAAGTAAAACAGTATGAAGGTGTGTTGCCCTTTAAGGTCAGTTTGTTTATTTGGTTTATTCAGCCACAAAAACGAAGCAAATTTGTTCATTTAATATGTTTAGGCCTAAAAAAAAAATCTTTCTCCTCTGATTGAAATGTCTTCCCCAAATTACACACACACACACACACACACACCTGGCAGGTAATTTCTTAATACATTTCCAGGACTTCAGCAGGGCCACTGAATTGAAATGAGTTGTTGCATCTTAATTTCCAACTAGTGAGTGAATTCTCACCAACTTCTATCACTTCAGCGGACTGGTCCAACTTTGAAACATTTTTCCTAAATGTAAATTTTTTTATAGTAAGCCACCACAAATTGCTAATTAGCGACACATACGACTTCATGATCAAGAATCGAGTTGCTAACTTCCCATTTCAAAAGTTTCATTCCTTAATTACTTATTGAGGCATGGTAGTTATGTCCTCACACTACTCAAGTTAAATGTCACTCTTTTCTATTTCAAGAAAGCAATACATGAGCAAACAATAGGAAAGTACCTGCATATATTGACTGTGCGCGCGTACGTGAGTGTGACAGCCTGATTGTTGTAAAATGTGAGAATGTAAATGGTTAAAAAACGTTCACTGACCCACAGAAGTTGGACAGAAACTAGCAGAGACACACCATATTTCCTAATGGGCATTTGCTTGAGACAGGCCGTTATTCCAGGTAGGCTATAAAAACAGATGACTGACAGTTCTCTTCCTCACTCAAACATCAATATGAATCTTTGCTTCAGCCATCCACTGGGCGTCACTGGCCTGTACCAATATTTTCTTTAAACATGGCTGCTTATCCTGAAATGTCAAATTCGTCATAGAACAGCTCATGAAATGTGGTTAAATTTGAGAAATAGGCCGCGCAGTTGCTGGACTGTGGTCCATTTCTTTTTTGTAGCTTTAACGCGTAGTTGTTTAGGAGGTAGGAGGTTGTGGAGTTTAGAGAGTCACGTCAGAGGGAGAGAGAGAGAGTGAGAGCGAGATGGTGTCAGATGTGATATTGATGACAAGCCGGTGTGCTTGTCTCTTGCTTCCCCTTGGCTTAATGTAAGGTCACAGTGGAAAGGTGGGACAACAAATGCCACCAAGTTGCTCTGACAGCTTGACCCCTGGGACAGAAAATACCCTTTTAATCAGATGCCCCTCCCCTCAAGTGCCCCATTCCTTCCAAACCTCCTCGCCACTTCCCTTCTGCCTCCTCTCTTCTCGTCACGTCCAATTCATCTTCTCTTAACCTTTGCTTTTCTCTATATCATCTCCGGTACCACCAACTGTTTTGCCCTCTTTGTTCTCTTTCCCCTCTTCATCTCCTCGCACATACACGCACACACACACACATAAACGTACAGAAGCAGACGCTAAGCCTTCTTCCTCTCTGGCAGTTTCCTTGGGCTCTCGATCTAAAGTCACAAATAGGTAATAAAGATGCCATCAAAAGGACACCAGAGGATCCACATTCTGTCTCCACTCCGACCCACTCATAACTCTCCAGAGGGCAGAAGGACATACATCACCCAGTGAGCCTGCTGGCACAGAATTATGTTGTTTAGCGCGGGTTGTTCCCATGCTGATCCAAATGCATCCCAAACAACCGTGTGCACGGAGAAAGAAACGGGGGGGAACCACACTGTGCAAAATAGAGCTGCCTGCATACCATGGAACAAATGCTAGCCAGTAAGTGCAGACCATTAAGTCATCTAAAATTCAAAGAAAAATGTATCTCGGAGAGGGCCCTGCTCAGCATGCTAACCGCCGAGGAGACGAGAGAAAAGATGCAGGAGGAGGACGGGAGGCACATACCGTATTTATTCCCCTCTGTGCCTCCTCCGACCCCTCCTCAGAGAGTCAGATCGGCTCTGCCCATAATGTCTAGTCAGATATGACCTTGAGCGAGTCCATTGTCTCCCAGGATCTTCACTCACACTGTCACATCAGACCACTTCAGCTTTCTCAATAAAAACAACACAACAACAGCATCCCAATGATGTATTGCTGCACATCAGCTGCATTAGTAAACAGCTGGGGCAGGTTTGTCATTTTCAATTATTGGAGCCGTACAGTGTCGTGGCTTCAAATGTCCTCCCGGTGATGTCTTTTGTGATTCATGCCTATAATGTTCTTGTGTCTCGTTTTACTGGAAATGACATAATACAACAACTGTCCTCACGAAACCTTTAATAATTACTGGGAATGTCCTCCAGAAAGTCCTATGCTAAGCAGATAACAATGCCTATACATGCATAACTAAATGGCAGCTTACAGGCATTTTGTATCAATTTGTTTTAACAAGAAAGGACACGCAGGCCCTGATCTGCCGAATGTTCGCACGTAATCCTATTGTGATACACATTTAAAGAAATGCAGGACTTGCGTGTGTTCTGACTCAGTATTCAGAAGGTGTGAGGAATGTGTGAGGGATTAGTGTGATGACCTTTTTGCACAGGGATGTGCCAGGTTCGGTATGTTTGTTTTTAACCATCAAATTTAGTGCCACGCCTCCAGGAATGATCTCACCTCTGTGACTGCCACAGCACACGGCGGGGCGGGGCTCAGCTCCAGCCAAGAGGCATACACACACACACACACATACACACACACACACACCTTTCATCCGTGCCCTTTATGTTATTTTGGTGATTCACTCGTCAGGAGTCACTTCACTGCACCTTTGTGTGAGGTGAAGCTCAATCAGAGTGTGAAACACTTCAAATTGAGGTGATGGTAAGCGATGGCTGTTTTAATAGTTGTCGTTTCCTATGTTGTGGATATTTGTGGCAAAATGTCCTCCTGAGTGTGACGATATTGCATGAGTTTTAATCCTGACTTAGGCCTCGAAATCGTCGAGCAGCACAGCACTGTTACGAAGATCTTGTTTTGGATCCCTAGCTTCTTCTGGTTTATGCCATGGCCTGGCTGAATTCTCAATTGTGATTGGTTGAAGGTGGGAAATAGAATCCTGATAAATGGACACCTATAGGATTATGAAGTAGATTCAGAGAAACTGTTCAAAATTCCGAATGAATGCATCATAACTGTATCTAGAATGAGTAGTGATCAACGTTTCCATTGGGAAAGAGAGTTATGACTTATGAAAATCTTAAATCTTAAATTTTGATCATGAAACACAGGACAAATAAAATATATGGACTTTTTTTTATTTCTTTGGCAAGTGACCATGGTATAAATCACATAATGTGCTTCATCATAAGGCTAGCAACTGTCCAACGTCGTCCAAAATTCCCAATGATGGACACCTTGTCGGGCATTATCCCTTACATAGTCACAAGACTTTGAGATCATATGGAAACCATACGTGAGTTCTAGGGGTAAGGGTAACATGTTGAATTCCTGGCTTGAATATCTGACAGTAAATCATGCTGCCACCAATTTGGACTTTTCCAGTCACCAAGTGACGGTAGAAAACAGTAACCACATATCAAAGCCTAAAACACCTGTTCAGAAACCCATGCAGGGAGCTAGTGGAATGTGCAATAAATGCACATAAATGCTCTTTACCTACCTCTCTAACTCTGACATAGCCTTTATGCAAATCTCCCAGGGCACTTATGCATAGTTTACTCAGGTTAGTACACTCTTTCACACGGTATCCCGTGGGATCTCTCATTTTGTCCTTCTTTGGATATTTTTACATGAGCACAGAGCAGCCTTTAACCCACCATCCGCTCATGCTGGGTCGAGATCAAAAGCAATAAACCCGTCTCTGCGCTGAAGCCAGCAGAAGTAGACGAGACGTCCTGTGTGGCAGACGGGACTCGATTTAAGTTCATGCAAAAGTGAACCTCAGAACTCCTGGATATGAACACTCTGCAAGCTTTCAGTCATTCACCTTCTTCAGATATTCAAGGAAAAGTAAATTAAAAAAGAACAGTTAATGCATTCATCTCAATGTTCCTGCTCAGTGTTCTTGTGAAGTGCACTTCACCACCAGACTATGTTCAGCACTGATGAACTCAAAGGACTACAGATAGAAAAAATATCATTCTGATGGAGGATTCTGCAGGAATCTTCATTTTAATTAATCAGTAGAGACAAAACTTTTCCCAAAGAGTTACAAAAGCCCAAACCATGCATATCATACAGCCCTTTAATATTTTACAGTCGGACACATGTTCAAACTGGAAAAAAGACAACATGAATGGGAAAAAAGGCAGCATGAAATGATGTAGATTACGTAGAGTCACATTTTTAACTCAATATTCATAATTCTGGCTCAAGATGGCTTTCTCAGCTGAGCACCATGTCGAATAACTTTTTGTGTGAGAGCTGATACAGCTGAGAAATCCCTCATAGTTCAGCTGCTTAAAAATCATCCACCGTGCATCCCCTCATTTCCACACATAAAATCAGATTTGTTTTTTTGTGCTGGAGAATATGTTCACATTTACATCTACTCCTCACTGTCTGTGCTCATCGTTTTTGGTTTTTAGGGACGTATCTCAAACAAGTGCCATCATTTTGTCATTTACAATATGAAAGACACACAAGTGGTTTTTATGTGCAGTGCCTCTTTTCAGCGCTGCAGTTGTTCGATTCTGAAGGTCTAATGTTTTCTTTAACCTCTGACATGGTCTCTGGTTTGTGTCAAGCTGATTGTGCTAAAAACCTCAAAGATCCAATGCATTTTAAATTATTTTTTGCCATTCATGGTGTTTTATGGATGGATATGGATGTTAAATAGGTGGGATTTCTATTGTGCGTGAGGCAAATAACCCATACATACAGTACATGCATTAATACATGTGGCTCAAGGCTTTTACAGCTAAACTGTGGATTCGATTCCTATCTGTAATCTCTAAAGTAAAAGACTGACATTTCTAAGTGTCATTATTGTTGGCGCCACCGTTGTGCAGGCAACTGGATCATTTCTGTTTTTTGTCAGAGTGGCAACTACCACAGCAAAAGGGATCTTTTTTTTTTTTTAAATTCATTCAGGCTATAATGGAGACGTCAAATCAGATAGAAATGGTGCTAGGCTGCCAGCCTGACTCGCCACTCAGCCTTCATTTTCTCAGGAAATTCCATGCCCTTTGGCAGAAGAAGTCTGACATCTGAAGAAGAGCATTTGTGGATGTGCTAATACATTTCACTTAGGGGAGCTACAGTGTGCAGACCTTTTTCAAGGTTTTCATGAAGTTTTCTTGAGTTTTATAGCGAACAATCTAAATGCTGATGTTGTCATTACTCATTAGCCTTTAAAGCGTGCAATCAACTTTTACTTTCTAATGATATAATGATGAAAAATTGTCTATGTCCATTTGAAATATATAATTTGCCTTTAGTGCAAAATATACGCCTTTGTGATGCTGGGTTGGATCCCCCTCTACCCTAAGAACTGTCTAAGGTGTTGGAAACGTTCCTCAGAGATTTTGGTCTTATGTTGGCATATCATCAAGGTACAATGTACAAGGTGAGGTACAAGGTACATTTATTTAGCTTTTTTTTATCTTTTTTAAAAGGTAGTGTTTCTTAAACAAAGCCATGTTTGAGTCCTTGCTACATTCACAGGAAAAAAAATACAGTCTATTTTTTAAAATAAGTGTTGATGATGTCACAGCCTGGGGAATGAAGCTGCTCTGTAGTCTGACAGTATGGCAGAGGATACTTCTGTGGAGCAATAGAGCGTCCACAGTGCAGGTTTGTCAGCTGCATATTCATGCTGGAAAACCCCCGTTCCATCACATCCTAGAGATGCTGAACTGGATTTAGACCTTGCGACACTGGAGGTCATTGAAGTCATTGTCACGTTGGTGCAAGCAACCTGAGAAGACGTGTGCTTTTTAACATATGTACGTATGCACATGAACCTGCCGGGAGACCCCGTTAGAAGATGACTGTGATCAAGGTCAGCAACAATACACGTATGTAGTAGGCTGCGTTATATAGTCAATGGTCGTTTGGTATTAAGGGGCAAAAAAATGTCACCTACACTGTTACACCACCAGCAGCCTGATCCTTTGACTCAAGGCAGGATGGATCCTTGGATTCATGTTGGAATCCAACCATCCACACTGCCATGTGGCAAGCAGGCTACATTTCTCCAATCTGTCACACTGTCCAGTTTTTGGTGAATCTGTGCCAAGTGTAGCTGGCAGCAATGGAACCTGATGTTTTTCTTTTGCTGCTGCAGCCTGCCTCAAGGTTTGAAGGGTTTTGCGTGTTCAGAAACGCTCCTTTACATAGCATTGTTTGCATACATGGGCATTTGAATTACTGTTGCTTTCTTGTCAGCCTGAACTAGTTGGGCCATTCTCCTCTGACCTCCCTCATTAACAAGGCATTATCGCCCACAGAACCGCTGCTCACTTGATGTTGTTTTTCACACCATTCTCAACTCTAGAGACTGTTGTTCACGAAAATCCCAGAAGATCATTAGTTGCCGAGATGCTTGAGACGCCGTCTGGCACCAACAATTACTCTATGGTTTAAGATCACATTGCTGCCTGATTCTCATGTTTGCTCTGAACAAAAAAGCAAAACGTTGTTGACTTCTGAAATACCCCAAAAAGCAAACAAATTTACAGCAATACGATCATCAATCAGTTTATTGTAACATTCCTTTAAACTCTTGAATCATTTAAATCAATCATTAATGCTTTTGTTTACAGGTGTCCATCACTGCCCTGTAGATTTGAGGTGAAGATTCCCCCCTTGTCTAAGAGATAGTTCCCCCTGATACAGATGGCCAACAATGACCTTGCGTTGCCCTCTCATTCTCTTGATTTGTAGGCTCTCCAAATACACAACACACATGGGATTTGACAGCCTTTTGTTTACCATACCCTTTAATAGAAACCTCACATGAACTGTGGGTTTACAATGGATAGATCACAAACAAATCTATCCAGACATTGTCTTCTTAACTGTTCAATCCTCCCTTTCCTCTTGTCACATCAGATGCAGCCACTGGAGCGGTGAGCATTGAATTGAGATAATTATTTTAACACAACAGATTTTTTAGACTTCGTCCTATTTCCTTTCACTATTCACCCATTTCCCTCTTATTTTCTATAGACTGCCTCAGTAATCCTGTTGCACGATCATGGGGGAAATTAATATAATTACTCCAGCACAAATTAATATTTGATATGGAATGCTCACAGAGGCTTATTCACTCCAATCTTCAGTGTGTGTGTGTGTGTGTGTGTGTGTGTGTGTGTGTGTGTGTGTGTGTGTGTGTGTGTGTGTGAGTGTGTGTGTGTGTCTTTTCATTATTATGCACCTGTTGTTTTTTGTCTGAGAGGCCACTATTAGGCCATTTTTTCCTGTGGTAAACTTCCGTGCAGGTGATTTTTGGGAGAAAAAAAAATAGGTAATATACCTGAACGTTGCAATATATTGTGGTTTTTACTTCTCAAACTACTTGTGGTTCTTCGCAGGTGGGTGTTCTCACATCCCTCCCCATTATAGAAACAGGGAGGGAGAAACACTCAACAGCAAATGTGAAGTTATCCCAGAGCAGAGCTGGATTTACTCTGACATTGATGAGTTAAAACTAGACTTAAGTTTTGAGTTGCAAGCATAAGAACTGCCTATATGATTATTTTCCATTTTTCAGCACTTTGTACCCTCCTGGAAACTCCATTTTATACCTTAATTGATGTACTCAAAAATCTCAAATCGGGGGCCCTGAAATAGTCACACTGTTAGCAGGCAGAAACAAGAACCTGCGGTGGGCAAATCGATAGAAACTTCATTACTGGGAAGCCTGGCCAGTAATCTCCTTGGCTGCAGCTGTGAGGGGCATACATTCTACCACAGCACCTGTTCTCAATGATATATCCAGCCTGCACCTGCAGAGGCATAAAAGGCACACTCACACCACAGACGTTCAGCACTCTCGTCCTATCTCGCCGTCTCTTTCTCTGTCCGTCTGCCTATCAAACACGGGCTCACAAGGTTTTCATATTATTTTACACTCTCTCCCCACTTCTGTCTCCCCCTTCCTGATGAGCTTCCTCATATGTGTGCCAGGACGCATCTTTAGCGGCTGACATGAGCAAAAAATGGGAGAAAACTGATGGGAGAAAGCAGCAAAGGAGAGGAGCAGCGGGCAAGGTGTGAGAATGGAGGGGGGGCGAATAGTTGAGTATATTTTTTCAGCTAATAGAAATAGACCTTTTGGTGTTCAGGGATTGTGTAATATAATATTATGTTAGGGGGCTCCATTTTACACAGAAATTGGTTTCATGATGGCAGGCCACAGAGACATTTTTAAGCACTTTTCCCTTTGTACCTTTGGGTACCCCCGTTGAGAAAATTGGCCCTCTGGAGAAAAAATGACAAATTGTGTACTTATCAGGTATAAGTACTGCTACAAGTTTTCAGCCCTGGCCTCAACACTCACATTTGCACTAGTCCACTCCTGCAGCAGAACAGAGACCAAAGAAAACAAAACTGTAGATTTTGTTCCCACATGGTAGTTCGGACCCGACGAGAAATAAAAGAAAAGCTTTATGTCTCAGGACCAGTAATGTGAAACTGCAATATACTGTACTCTATATATGTGGCTGACACATTACTTATGTGTTCTCTTTTATGTCAGTTTAACCAGCAGGTGGCAGCGACAGAGCAAGAACACTCACGGCTGACTTTACTGATAAAAGCACACTAGTCGACGACACAAAGAAAACATTATTGTATCTCTACAGAGATGTTAAAAAAAATAAATAAAAGTAGTTGTCATGGTTTTGCAAAAGGCAGAACAAATCAAAATGACTCTTCTCTCTCCCATGCTTAGTGATAGCCCACTCTGTCTCCTTAAGACTGAGGGATGCAGCTGCAGTGTGAATGATGCACACTAAAGTGCGCTGGGCTGGAAAACGTTGTTCCGAGACAGCAACAAAGATAAAGGATGGGCTATTTACTGTATTTTACCCTCTCATATGAGCCCATCTTGGTGCTAAAAGTCAATACTGGGACTTTGTCAAGAGAGAATATCTATATGCAAATAGTGGCCATTATGCATCCCAGTATTGCACAGTAAGGCAGAACCATGATGACTGTCTCCCAAGGCCCACTCTCAACCCTGACTGACATAATGCATGAGGACTGAATGAGATTTCCACCCAACTCACTGAGGAGTGTGCGGCGCGGTCCTCCTCCATCCTGTGTTTAATTTGCAGCAATAATAGTTTTGCGATAAAAACAGTGAACGCAGGTTTGATTCGTTTGAGGCGATGACACAAGTATTTCTGACTGCAGTGTACTGATATGCCAAAAGCCAGTTCTGCAGACATAATACACAGCTGTGACGCATATTTCTGGAACTGTTAGACTCCAGAACCAACGATTCCAGCTGGCGCAATAACTAAGATAAATGTATTAGCTTCTGGTTTAAGCATTTCCAGAATTAAAGTCTAATGAGAGCGCAATGCTTTTTTGATCATTTGGTTTATTCGTATTGAGTGAATGTCATATTCAGTATATCGAACACCAGACTTCTTGATTTTAAATAACATGTCAGATTCCTATTATTCTAAAGCATTTACACAGTTTCGCAATAGGCCCATATGGAGACTGACCAGGGCAGGTCAAAACAATATGAGTTTGTCATACAGCATCTACAGGTCTGGTCCTGAAGGGAACCTTAATTAATGAATACCTGTGCTTACGTACTTCTGTAAAATTGTAATATTTGTTTAAATTAGGTTGTTTTTTATTTGCTAATTATTTTGAGTGGCCTGTCGTCCTCCAGGTCACCACAGTGGAGTTGAGGCTATGTGGCTTGGGCACCACTTTTTGAAATTTGTTGTTCTGTTCTGTATCTGCAACATATTTTGTATGAGGGACCCCCCTCCCCCGAAATGGTTTTTATTCTCAATATTGCACGTTTTTCTTCACCCAAATCGAGGGACAAAGGACAGAGCACTCACTACAGATTGTAAAACCCACTGAGGCAATGCGATTTAGGGTTATATGAATAAAAGCTATTGAATTGATTTGAATAATACATGTCATATTTTTCATTTTTTGTTCAGATGCATTCAAGATGTCACTGTTGGAAAGCCCCTGGCATGGATTGGTAAAATAAAACTGCTACTGTCTAATTTTGAAAATGTGATTTTCTATTAAAAGGGCAATATGTAAGAATTTCAGTTTCTAACGCTCAAAAACACAAAGATCAAAACAAAAATGATCAACAGAATGCGATGTGTAATAAATTAACAGTTTTGAAGTTATGTCAAAGGCTGCAATGTATTCTGTTGCAGAGATATCGACCAAAGTTAGCTTCCTCTCAGTCACTCCCCCCAGTAGTCCAGCTAGCTGCATGGCTAACTGAGCTGACAAGCTACAGTCGAGGATATATCAACATATAGCAGTTACTCTGGTGATAAGCGGCCCCTATTTTTTGGGAGTATGAATTTAACAGGTGGCCAATTCTTACACACTGCACATTTAAATAAGAGAATGAGAAACTAGTTTTAAACCAATTGACATGTAATCCCAGTGGAAGGCACTGTGATTGACTCTAAAGTACACAGATTACACACTAAAGTTTTGAAGCCACTGTAGTTGATAGTTTTGTGTGGTCGTACTTACCAGCCATCGAGCTGTCACAGCTATCAAGATAGCTTAGCAGCACTTTGATTAAAAGAAAGGACCAAGGTTACCAGGACAGCTGTTGGTTGGAAAATCTGGGCAGAGATTACCCAGCCTCATCTCACACAGACCCGGAGCAGCAAATGATGTAATTAAGACCAAAGTAATGCTGCCTCTTGGCCTTATTCAACCTTTGTAGTACTTTTTAGTCTTTAGCACACTGCTTAGTTGATTTTACAAGTTGAAGAGCTCTGCATTGCAAGAGAAGTTGCGGAGGATATATTCACAAAAGTTATTTCAAAACCAATTAGATGTTTTAGAGTCACTTCTAAGGTTTTTCTTTGTAAGTTAAATGGAGAATGACAAGAAATTAAAATAAAGAACTCGGTATGCAGAAGGTCACCGGCTGGATTTGAAACAAGAACACCAAATTGTAACATGGTATGAACCTATTTCTGTCGAGCCAACATGATTCATGTATCTTTAATACGATGGCATGTATGATTGAACTGCTTTTGGAACAAATAGCATTACCTTAACCAAATGTTTCTTGTCCCACATCCTCATCCTGTTTCTCATGAAATTGAGAAGAGTTGAGAGATGACGGGGGCTGGGGGGGCAAACGGACACAGAGGGCACAGTATCAGGTTAACAGATAGGTAGCATCACTAGCCTTTGTGTTACAGCTCCTTGTAATGCAACCGCTCCAGAGTAAGTAAAGTAAAGCTGACATATACTGTAACATATAACATGTTTGAAACGGTTTGTTGTCTCCAACATGCTCTCTTCTGTGATCCAGGGATCTGTGTTTTGACACATTCAATGAGTCTAAATAAATGTCACAACTGCAACCTATAGGGAAGCATTTGAAGTCGTGTGGATTTACAGGATTGACATCTCTGCTAGTAGTTGGTTAATTGGTCTGTTGGTTTGTCAGCATGATAACACAGCAACTACTGAAGAGATTTCCATCTAAATTGGATGGAGGACGGGTCTCAGGCCAGAAAAGACATTATTAACTTGCGGTGTGAGCTGGATAATGGGACGGATTCCAGGATTTTCTTCTCTCTGTTTCTGTTTGTGAAACCAATTGGATACGATTTGGTGTCCCCCCACTGTGCAACACCACTGTCGTAAATACAAATCCCAGGTTTATAAAGATTTGGCAAACGTGATAACTAACCCTTACCCTAACCCATGAATGAAATCCCCGGTTTCATTCATGTTCTGGATGAAAGGGGGATTTTCATGAAGAACATGAAAAAATAGAATAAAAACTCCATCACCATCTCAAAATATGCGGTTTTCGATATGCAGTATCTAAACAGAGGTCTTCCATCAGCTGCTTTTTGCTTTTTAAATATTTTTTTCTCGTGAAACTATATACTCTGTGAAGTTTCTGTTGTGTCATCTGAGGTGACTGCTCTGGACTGACTCCTCAATCATGATCAACAGCTGAACACCTCCGACTCTCCACACCTCAAGGCAGCTCTCAAATGACTCTCATTTCCCTGATCTGCTGCTTTCCCACGCTCCAGAGCTCACAGTCCACTGTGCCTACAGTCAGTGTTTACAGAAATATTTCTGAGCTCCGAGCATGGACAGAAAAAACTCTTGATGCTGGATACAAGATGGATTTGTAGCCGATCCATGTAAATATACTGTCAGTCAAATATTTTGCATATTGTGCAAAGCACCTCATAGAGCTTGCAGGGATTTGATTTATTTCTATAATCTCATCAAGTAATAAGAGGAAATGTAAGGAGTTTAGGCCACAGTATTGTTCATCTACCAGACCATAATGATGAGGAATGACAGCAAAGACCTATCACAGTATGAGACTAAATGTGTGTGTGTGGCTGTCTCAATCTGCCCATTTCCAGAGAACTTCAATCACTCTATTTCTCTGAGCAGTATGCTTCCAATCCCAGCAAACAGCTGGCCTGGCATTTAGAACACATGAGGATTAGGGGGTTGATTTAGTTAAAGGCTCAATCCAGAATCAGACCATAGCACCACTTATGATGCCAAGATCACCTCTCTGCTGGCTTTGTTTATGATATTTTTTATGCTTTTTCATTGATTTCAGACATATGTAGAAACAAACATAAAATTAATGTCACAGTTTGTTGTAAAGCTCGCATTGATTCTAAATTTAGGAATAACGTTGTTAATCTATCTATCTATCTATCTATCTATCTATCTATCTATCTATCTATTAATATTCAAAGGGTTGGAAGAAACATTATGCATCATCATTATATCATTATACACTTTCTTTAATTCAGTCTGTACAGGGTTTTTTTTATCACAGTGTTTTTTAACTAATGCTGGATTAATGTAAT